>SGPK01000165.1:0-47117 GCA_004802695.1 Phellinidium pouzarii
TGAAAGGGTGATTTGAGTTGGGGAACATGCGTACGTCTTGACAAGGCCCATCAATGTCCTATGAGATTATCAGATAACAAAGACGAGCGCTGATGATTGAGAAGAATCATACATCACAATACCCCATACGATCTATTCGACAACCAAAACTTAAGCACATTTAAAAAGATGAATCAATGAATCTTACAGTGATTCCAGGAAGCCATCTGAATAGATGAGATTAGCAATAGTCATGATAGTAAGTGTTAGGAATGCACCTTGAAGGTCTGAATTTCTTAAGAACTAGGCTGAGTATACCGATTGTTTTTAAGTTTAGAATTGCATTCAGATCCATGGAATACATACTTCGCTGGGAACTCTGCTAGACAATATGTCTGTTATTTTCGACAGCGGATCTTAGCTAGACAANTTTTTTTCTTAGAATAATTCAAGTATTGAAACGTACGATGAAGTACATAGTCTTATTGTTGAAGGCAGGATACCAATTAGCCAAAAACGAACCCTTGAAGTGGCGAAAAGGACTTACAAGCGCGATATTGTACTGATTCCCGACAAGATCAAGTTGCATTACGAGGCCCGCAAGCTTCGCGTTTCCTTTTAGAAAATTACTGTCAGTAATGAAGTTAACTATACGAAGAGTCGGGTGAAAGTACCGATATTTCCTATAGTGCACAAAGCATTAATATTCCTTCAGACAAATAGGAGGAGCTGTTTACCGCGATCCAAGAATGAACAGAGATACATGAGACTGAGGATAGGCATGAGCCGGTGATCAATCTTCCTGTATAGGGTCCTTTCCTGCTCCGCGGTCAGAACTGGAGGAGCAGGGAGGGTCGAATCCCCGCCAAAGTCAATTGCAGCAGAAGCTCTGTTGCGCTGCTGCAAAATGGTGTCTGAAACAATAACATTGTTGGAGATACGGAGTAATCCCTTCTCTAGGCTGATTGAGTCGAGCTCTTTTTCAGATGGAGGAGTACTGGCACTGGACATCGTGATTGGGAGAGAGATAATGGGGAACCGAGCCAGGCTTGTGCTTTATAGAGCTGATGTACAGCCCTCGCACGTTGAATTCTGATGAACATGTACATATTTTCCGTACTAGCGCCATAGTGCAGTCGCTGATTGAAGTTCCATACCATAAGAACCCCGCGTGACGGGTACGGGCGCTTCCCCTGGGAGTGCTATTCTTCCCTGCCACCGAATTTGATGCCAGTGATCATGCGTATCGACCCCATCATTAACTTCTGCACTCGAATTATTTTCATTTGCAGCCTTAGCATCACCTTTGGGACGAGCACTCTTCGAGACTACCTGGTTTTCCTCATACCAGTGCCAGTGGGCCATCGGTGCGGGACTAGGTTATAGTTATGGCAGAAACTCGCTGGGCGACCTCAAGATCTCGTAAAGATTTCGCCGCACATGCTGGTCGTAAAGTCCAATTAATTCGTACTCGTTTAGAAGTGCTAGCTTAGACAGCGTACGACAGCGACAGCATAAGTCACGGATGAGTCACACACCCTGTTACTTTCTGAGTTTTGCACACTTCGTCTAGGACTTTGACCTACAAATCCATCATTGACATTGACACAATTAAAAGTTGGGCACTAATGTGACAGGAAACCGAAGCACAAAAAAGTCTAAGCGCATAGTACTCTCTTATCTAGCAGTCCGCCCGCCTCGAGACTGAGTTCTTATGCACACCACGTTCGAACTTGAAGAGCCTCAAACCTACAATAGATCCGAGTCTCCTCAGGAAGACAATGAAGCAGGTCCTCAGGGATGTCGGTGTCAACTTTGTCAACAAAGTCGTCTTCAAGTCAGTCGGCGCTTCAATGTGTATCCTGAAGGTCCAACAGCTCTTCAAGGAGTACTACGGTGGCAAGGAGCCGTCAAAAGGTATTATTTCTGATGAAGCTAGGCGCTGCTGTCCAGGGTGCTCAATATTCTCACTGGAGAGAAGAGCTTGGACGACATCGTCGTCATTGGCATAAGATTGTTGTTCCTGCCATTGAGAAATCCTAGATTGCTTCTTTTACTTTGTATAGTAGGCAAAGCTTTGCGCATCAACAATCAATCATCTGCAATCATGCTATATAAGCTTATTCGAATCATTGTCGTAAAGGTTTTGTGTTACCCCGTGTCATTGTAGGATATTGCGCTAATTCTGGCTTTCTACATGTAGAGTAAATGTACATATTGAAATCAAGCAGATTCAGGCTACTAGTTTAAAGCAAGAATTAAAGAGTTTTATCGAGAATAGAACAGAGAACCCTTGCTATGATGATTATGATGACTTGCTGAAATATGACTCAGTCTGATTCAAAAATAAGTGATTGACAACCATGGAGTAGACGTCAGTGGAGAAGGCACTATATTACACACAGCCTTTGCAAGTGCCTCTGAGATAAGAGACTCAGATAGTTAATTGTTACAAGAGGAGTTCGTGTATATAGGACAGCAAAGAGCGTCTTTAGTAAGGAATAAGGGGAAAGAGAAAATTCAACTGCTAGTATTGGACTACATTCGTCTTATGAACGCTAAACCTTTTATTTCGCCCAATGTGGACGGCACTACGGCTTAATTTTTTTTTTTCTTATTTCGCAGTGAAAGAGGTGAAGATGTTGAATATATGAACACGATACACGTACATACCTTATACATAATTAAAGATGAACGGAATGAGATATCTACAATGTATATTTGAAGTCTGGTGCGCGATCTCCGAGCTCGTGCAGCTCCTCCACCGATAATTGAACCACCCCGTCCGTCTGAGCGAGCTCAGCAGCACGTTGCGCGTTGATGCGCGTATACAGGAAAATCGTGAGCGGGATCGAGAGGAAGCCAATTCCTACGAACATCAGCTCGATGCCATCTGTGCGATGAACAAGAAAATGAATCAGAGGGTTACGTCACTTAACGAGAGTCGGGTGAGAAGGGTTGCGACTTACGACCAACGATGTAACATGGCTGGTCCTGAGTGCGGTAGATGTTTGATGCAATCGCGCCTGCGAAGTTGCCAATTCCAATATGCAGCGCCATGCCGACGCCGCGTTTGTATTGACCCGCGAGGTTGTTCCCGAGCCTACGAGTATAGTGAATATTTTTATAGGATAATGCATTCTTGAATACTATGAACGTACCATGACACGACACCAGGGAACGAAGCATACGAACCCGCGACGCAGAAGAATGTGCCAAAGTACTTGGCACCGCGGGGAGCAGCAGAAATATTGATGGCAAAGCCGATGAGACACATTGTCAGGCCGATGACGATGAACGGCGAGCGCATCTTGAGCTTGTCGGAGTAGTGTCCGAACACTAAAAGCATAATGGCTAAATGGGATATGTGAGCATATGAAGCTAAAGGTCATACTAAGGAGAAAAGAATGTACTGGCGAAAATATAGGGCGGGACGGAAAGCAACTGCGTAATGGGCGTGGTGAAACCAAATCTGTCCATCCCTTTCTGTAAGTAAAATGCTCGCTTTATTAATGAAAAAATAATCACCCAGAGATGATCGAGCTAATTATATAATAATTAAACTTTAGAACAAAGTAATAAAATAACATTCACATATTACTCACGGAAGGAAAAGCGAAATTCCATAAACTGTTCCATATCCAATTTTTCCACTCAATCCGGACAAGAACATTTACAGAGTGGAAGGGAACTTACGCGGAACAATGACTGACATGTACGTCAAAACATGGAGCCAGACTTGCCAGTCAGCGAATGCCGCCCGCACATAGCGCCATGCGAAGGCTTCTGCTTCTCCCACCGCGGAGTTGTCATATTCTTGTTGAAAGAGTATCAATACGGCACAAAAAGTTCAATTCCTACAACTCACTTTTTTTTCCAGAGTACATATGCGCGCTCTTCTGGGGTAAGGAATGACGCTGTTACGGGGAAGTCGACGAGGACTAGATATCAAATGAGTGGCAAAACTTGTGTTAGCATTCATAGAAAGACATTCCAGCAATCTGGACATACTGAAGATAGAGATACATCCGACAACGACCGTCGCAATTCCTTCCAGGATCTATCCAACAGTCAGTTCCGAGGTCGCAAAAGCGTTTTGTAAGATAATGAAGAAGACGTACAAAGATCCATGACCACGCTTCCAGCCCACGTCTGTCGCCCATGAACTCGATCGCAAATGCCAACAAACCAGAGAAGGCGCCAGCAAGTGTTGCGGCGCCGAGGAAGAGTCCAATTCGGTATTGCAACTTATGACGCGGGTACCAGAATGTCAGACTAGAGGTCAAGAAAGTTGTGCCATTTAGTGTTTGTATCGTTAAGTGTGGATGTAAGGGAGAGAAATGATGGATGGAACGCACTAATAGACTACACCCGGGAAAAGTCCAGCTTCTGCAACACCGAGACAGACTCGGACGCCGATGAGTTGGGGATATCTGAATACGATCATTTTATTGAAAGGGTGATTTGAGTTGGGGAACATGCGTACGTCTTGACAAGGCCCATCAATGTCCTATGAGATTATCAGATAACAAAGACGAGCGCTGATGATTGAGAAGAATCATACATCACAATACCCCATACGATCTATTCGACAACCAAAACTTAAGCACATTTAAAAAAACAGAATGAAAGATCCTTACGGTGATTCCTGGAAGCCATCTGAGCATATGAAATTAACGATAGCTATGAAAAAAANGTATTAGGAATGCACCTCGAAGGTCTAAATTTCTTAAGAACAAGACTGAGTACGGGTGTTACGGTTAGCAAACACGTTTGAAACTATATGAATTACGTACTTTGCTGGGCACTCTGCTAGACAGTAAGGCTGATTGTTTGACCGGAGATCTTAGCGATTCTCTTATATCATTTACGAAAGGGTTCAAACGTACGATGAAGTACATAGTCTTATTGCAAGGCAGGATATTCATCAGCCAAAAAACTCGGAAATCTAGTGAGGGGGCATGAACAGACGTACAAGTGCGATATTGTATTGATTCCCGACGAGATCAAGTTGTGTTACGAGGCCCGCAAGCTTCGCATTTCCTTCAAAATAGATTTTGGTTACTGATGAAGTCAACTATATTTACAATCAGGGAAACGTACCGATATTGCCTGGGACACAGGAAGCGTAAGCGAATATTCTCACCAAAAGAATGACAAATTACATTCACCGCGGTCCAAGAACGAGCAGAGATACATGAGACTGAGGATAGGCATGAGCCGGAGATCAATCTTTCTGTATAGAGCCCTTTCCTGCTGAGCCGTCAGGACTGGAGGGGCAGGGAGGGTTGAGTCCCCGCCGAAGTCAACGGCGGCATTAGCTCGACCGCGCTGCTTCAAAGTGGTATCTCCATCGATGGCTCTCTCGGAGATGTGCAGGGACCCCTTCTCGAGGCTGGCTGAGTCCAGCTCTTTGTCGGATGCAAGAGGAAGACCGGTAGACATAGTAGTGTCTCACTGAGGGAGACTTGGAGATAGGAGGACTTTATGGAAGTGGACGTGCATCCCTCGTCCCTCGCAAGTATATTTTTTATTTTCCGTATACTGAATAAATGAATGAAATTACCTCGCATTCGCGTCAAGTCTAATTTAGACAAGTAAAATAAAAATCGCGTGACGGTGGCTATTTTCTCACGGTATCCAATTATTATTGCTTACATGATCACAGAGTGTACCTAAAGTCAGGCGCCCGATCGCCCATTTCATGGATCTCCTCGACGCTGTACTTAGACGTCGTACTCCCTATCCGATGCAGCTCCTCCTCACGCTGCACGTTGACACGGACGTACAAGAACATAGCGAGCGGAACCGCGATGAACCCAATCCCGACAAATAGGAGCTCCAGGCCGTCTAGAATGTGAGTGTGAACGTGAAGGTATTCAATTAATCAGATTTTTAGAAGGGTCCGGCGCGAGTCAGATACGTACGGCCAAGAATGTAGCGCGGAGCATCCTGAGTACGAAATATGTTCGAAGCGATCGCGCCGCCAAAGTTCCCAATTCCGATGTGTACCGCCATGCCCACTCCACGCTTATACTGCCCTGCCAAGTTATTACCCATCCTAAACCAGAGAAATCGTCACGAATGCGCCCGTAAGCGTTTACGTTTATAGATAGAAAGGCCACCTACCAGGTCACGACGCCAGGGAATGCCGCGTACGAGCCCGCCACACAGAAGAAGGTACCAAAGTACTTCACACCCACCGGTGCGTCCGATATATTGATGCTGAAGCCGATCAGGCACATTGCCAACCCAAGGAGGATGAAAGGCGAGCGAAGCTTGGTCTTGTCGGAATAGTGACCGAAAAGCAAAAGTACAAGAGCTAGATAGGTGACGATAAGTCATAACAAATGTGGGAGAGGTAAGACGCACTTGCGAATACGTAGGGTGGCACTGTGAGGAGTTGCGTGATAGGTGTGCTGAAGCCGAAGCTTTTCCATGGATCAGTATGTCGATCTGACGAAGTATCTTCATTCCACATACCCGGAGATGATTGAACTGCAATACATTATTGGAAAACTCTGCTAAAGAAAATTGTCGATAATGGACTCACGGTAGGAAGAGTGATATTCCAAAGACTTATAATCAAATTTAAAATTCTCCGTCTCAGTTCGCCAATTCGAAGCCGAAGGTGAATAGGTTAACTCACGTGGCGTGATGATAGACATGTATATCAAGACATGCAGCCAAACTTGCCAGTCTCGTAGTGCTGCCCACACATAGCGCATCGCAAAGCCTTCGGCTTCACCGACTGTCGAGTTGTCGTATTCTATTATTTGTGCATCATGAGTGATTCATAGTTCAGATTGCGAGAAGTTAAAGAGATTTAATGAAGCCAAAACTTAAGGAGTGCTGGTGAACGCATGGAAGGGTGGATGCAATTACTTTTCTTCCAAATGACGTACGCTCGCTCTTCGGGGGTGAGGAATTTTGCCGTCACGGGAAAGTCAACGAGGACTATGTTTGTTCGCACACAGTATTGTTAATTGCTTGTAACAGAATAAGGAAAAAAAANGGTACTTACTGAAGAGTGATATAATCCCTACAACAGCTGTCGCAACACCCTCAAGAATCTTCATCAAATCAACGCATCGAAGTAGAGTCAAGAACTGTTCTTCACGCCAAGATGAAAAATAGGAGATTGTGGAAGAAAAACATACGAAGATCCAGGACCACGCTTCGAGCCCACGCGCGCCACCCATAAACTCTATCGCGAATGCCAGCAGGCCGGAAAAAGCACCCGCGATTGTCGCCGCGCCGAAGAACAGTCCGATACGGTACTGCAATTTATGACGCGGGTACCACATAGTAAGGCTAGATGATGGTTTAAGGTTATAATTGGGTTTGTGTTTGAGAGTATACGTTTTGGTGAGCTAGATGTTTCGGATGAGATGATTGAACAAGTAGAATAGACGCACTAGTAGACAACTCCCGGGAAAAAGCCTGCCTCTGCTACACCGAGGCAAATCCGAACGCCAACCAGCTGGGGATATCTGTGAGAATTCCGAACGGCAGAGTCAGCATAGGCTCCATTTTCATTAAACAGATCGCGTAGGAATGCATACGACTTGACGAAGCCCATTGACATCCTGGAATGTAAAATAAGTTAATCTAGAATATTCATGAGTATATGCTCCTTACATGACTAACCCCCAGGCGATCTTCGCATATGTGAGCATGGATATATACATGTATATATTAACAGAAACAAAAAGGTAATCTCGGATGTACCGTAATTCCGGGTAGCCATCTGGATCGTGCTGTTAGAAATGGGTTTCAATGATCAATGGAGATAAGGAACATACCTAGAAGGTCTAAATTTCTTAAGAACCAGGCTTTATCGTATATTTATCAAGATCGGTATGGTAGGAATTACCGAAGAAAAGTATCACATACTTCGCAGGACATTCGGCTAAACAGTACGGCTTTATGGGCAGACCAATATTAGCATAGATGATGCAATGTCAGATAAGGTCCGGACGCACTATGAAGAACATCGTCTGCATATTTTGAGAGGATAAGTTATACGAGGACGTGGGCGGAGACTTCGAACGTACGAGGGCTATGTTGTATTGGTTCTCGACGAGATTGAGCTGGGTGACGAGGCCAGCGAGCTTCGCATTTCCTAAGTTCCAGGAATAAGCGCTAAATAAAATCTAGGGAAGTCTTGACGAAAATACCGATATTTCCTGGAAAGAAAATTCAAAATTAGCGTGGACTGACTTAAATATGGGAAATTGCAAGGCGCACCACGATCCAAAAACGAGCCCAGGTACATTAGACTTAGGATGGGCATGAGTTTATAGTCTATCTTCCTGTAAAGTGTCTTCTCTTGTTCTGGTGTTAGTTCAGGTGGCGGCGGGAGCGATGACTCGCCGCCGAAGTCGACCAACGGGATATTCTTTTCATCGCTGCGCGATCCGGCTTTCTCAGATGCAGAGAGGGAGCCTTTCTCGATGCTTGAGGAGTCAATGTCTGCCCGGGGTGGAGACGACATGTCCGAGAAGTTCAAAACGAAAAGCCCGTCGAACGAGACCCAATGCTGGCTCTCTGAGAAATTGCGCAGAAACGAAGGACATCTTTATCTTAAAACCCATTAACAGATAGGACTCGGAAATGAGTTCCTGACGGGTCCCCACACACTTTCCTATCCTCAGCCTTGGTACAATTCCGAATGGACGGCACCTTGACGATAGCGTAGCATATGCAGCGTATTATCAACGATGATTCCCATATTCTGGAAAACGTGTACACAATGGAGACCATCCAGGTAATGAAAGGTGGACCAGAGTCATGGTATCATAAAAGCGTGAAAACAAAGTCTTTCGTAACCAGATGACTTCATGTTTATCCAGACGAAAGTGACAGTCAGAAGCGCAGTCGAACTCTCTAAATCCACTCGGAAGTACTTATTTACTTCTTTGCGGCATGGATCTGGCCGGAGGATATGAATATTTACGATTTAAATAAGAAGAAACTAGGAGCATGCGTGCAGACGCACATGACCAAAGCAGGCGGGACAAATATAAAAACTATCGAAAGCGAAGAGGCGATCCAGAGTGCATTCTCTCGAGAGTACATTCGCTGTCGAGTTGACATGCTTGCGGCCGTTATATTTTCGATTTTCGTCTGTGCGAGGGCACATGTACCACGATACATCACGAGCGGAGACAGTCAAGGGCTAAATATAAGCGATCCTCTCAGCCTGGTAAACGTGTTTATCGGCACGACGAATGGGGGCAACGTCTTCCCAGGTTTGTTTTTATACCACTGTCCATTGGTTTGATAGAGCTGATCCAGGAGTGAACTTTTACAGGCTCGACTGTTCCTCATGGGATGGTAAAGGTCGGAATGGACACCGATTCTCCACACAACGTATGTGACAGTGACAGTGACACTTACAGCGTTCGTGCGCTCACGCCTGCCGATCCGTCAATTGAATCTCCGCTCATTCGACAGCAAGCGGGCTACGACGCGAATGCGACCTTTAATGCAACAGGTTTCTCTCAACTTCACGACTCTGGGACAGGCGGAGTGTGCACCAGCTCATATATATAAAGGCTGACTTTTTATCTTATTGTTCTTTTCTCACAGGGTGTTCCACTCTCAAATTTCAAATTATGGCCTTTTGCATCCTGCAACTCGACATTCGAGAGCTGCCAAACATCAATGAGCAGCAGGAAAGCATTGAGAAAAGTTCTCGAAGATGGTTTGTAACGTTTTGGCCACGCTTCATCATTTAAAGTGACTTTGTGGATTGGAGGCACTCCGGACGATTTCGCATCTCCAGGATACTTTTCAACGAATTTAGTGCGTTCCGCTCCCAGTAAAGGGCCTCGGACTAAATTCTCGCATCAAAAACTTCTTAGTCTACTGGCATACGTGTAGAGCTCACTTCGACGCGTCGTGTTGCTTTGCATCGCTACACGTTTCCTGGGTCTTCAACACAGCCGCGCATTGTCGTCGACATATCCAATGACGGCCAGCAGAGCAGCACTAATCCATTTATGACTATCGATCCCAGATCTGGAAGAGTTGTAGGTAAAGTCGTTTAATCAACTTTGATGATAGATTGAATTCACTGGATTCATCTTCCATAGGTAGTGCGGAATTTGCGGCCTCGTTTGGCCCTGGAAGATACTCCGTATTTGCATGCTTCGACTTCCAGGGTGATGGTTTCAATATCAGCGCACCGACAGAGTACGGCTCCTGGCTTGGCGACTTTCCAGTCCGCTTTGCTACTAACCTTCAGCAGGTCTATTTCGGTGCGCATCTCACACACATTCAGTCACAGATAAAGGACCAACGTATGCGAAACAAATCGTGGACAACGTTTTCCTTCCTTTCCTTTATGAATAGGATTTATCTCTGAACTCGGGGCACTGCTAACATTCCCTAGGGACCCATTACCTGCGTCTACGACGACGATTCTTGCACGTGTGGGCGTGTCGTTCATCTCTACCGACCAAGCATGTGAAAATGCAGAATCTGAGATACCGGGCTTTGACTTCGACGCGACGCGTGCGGCCAGCGAAGCTCAGTGGAGTGAGTTGCTCGAACGAGTGCAGGTAGACACGGCAGACGTGGATACTGAGACGGTGGAGCTTTTATACTCATCGGTGGGAATTAATCGTTCACTTCAGCTTATTGATCATTACCTTTCACGGGTTTTGGTAGCTTTATCGAACACATATCTCCCCGGCGGACTGTGAGTTTTGCTTTGGACTTTACGCAGAGTTTAGTTACAACGGAACGTACATATAGATACGGGTGAAAACCCGAAGTGGAACTCATCCGAACCATACTATGATTCGCTCTACTGCAATGCGAGTCTCATATGTTTCATACTATTTTTCTGAGCTCATGAAAACCTTTCAGTGGGATACATTCCGCACTCTCTACCCTCTGTACTCTATCCAAGCTCCAGAGACCTTTGCGCTCATCGTACGCGGCCTAATTAATATCCAGCAGCATGAAGGTGGGAGAACGTCCGGGTGTCACTTTATTTTTATACTTATGTGATACGTAGGCTGGCTACCAGAGTGCCGAGGTGCAACGGCGCAACAGTTCATTCAAGGTGGAAGCAGTGCGTAACTCTCTGGTTTTTCAAATTCACTATACCTGACGTCCCATCTCCATAAGACGGCGACCCGATTCTAGGAGAATTTTTTGTCAAGTAGGTCCTTTCCATCTTCATTTGCTCTTTTGATTACTTATACTAGTGTTGCTTCTATCATAGGTTCCACGAACAAGCTGAGGCGCTGAATATTTCTGCTGCGGACTTGTACAATGCACTCCTTGCTGATGCCGAGGACCAGCCACCGAATTGGGATCTCCAGGGCAGGCAAGCTAATATATGGAAGATCCTTGGTATGTCGTGCTTTTCTAAATGTCTTATGAGATTCTATATTGACTGTCATTGGATAGGATATATCCCAGATGATATTTTCGAGACAAGCGGAACAAATACGAAGCAGGTATCAAGAACCCTTGAGGTGAAAGGAGAACATTGTACATCATGCGAATTGGAGACTTACTTTTGAATTTATCCTGAAATGTTAGCATGCTTTTGGAGACTTCGCTATTTCCCAAGTTGCACAGATTCTATGCAAGAAAGACGATGTAGCAAAGTACCAAAATCGTTCTGGGAATTTCTTTAATGTCTGGAACCCAAATACGACCGTACCCGGTGGTCCTAGTTTTGTTTTGGGGATGATGCAGGTCGGCTCGCAGATTTCGATCCTTTTATCTGTACCATACTTATTGAGTCAATGCGCAGCCGCGTTTTGCAAATGGAACATTCAACCACACAGATCCACGCCACTGTAGCGTCAACGACCCTTTGCAGTCAACGTGTTTCTTGAATGCGGCTAATCGCGATGGTTTCTATGAGTCTTCCCCTATCGTTGTAAGTAAACGTTTTCTGAGATCTCTCTAGCTCCTGATAGCTTTCGAAGTATTCTCAGGTGTGAATCTTCAACAAAATTAATCTCTCTCTGCATGTATTCATTGTTAGCAGTTTGTTCCGCATGATACTGCTAGGCTTCTCGATCTACAAGGCGGCAGCAGTAGCTTCATCTCGCGTCTCAATTTTATCTTCGACGAGGTGCGGTATAATTATGCATTAGATATCCAAATATTCTCGTTGCTGATGCCATCTATTGATGTCAAGAATTATTTCGATGTGACTGACGAACCATCGCAACAAATACCATTCATGTACCACTATGCGGACAGGCCAGGCTTGAGCACGCAGCGCTCTCGTCAAATAATCGCCGCAGACTTCAACGTGTCAGTCAATGGTATCCCCGGGAATGACGGTACGCGTATTCTAAATTTCTTAAGTGAGTAGCATGTCGTCTGACTACATTTTGTAGACTCAGGTTGTTGTGTTTCTCATTATCTTACCCGCGCTCGTGTTAAGGCTGAGGAATTTTTAATCCTTCTCACAGGTGCTATGGCGAGTTACGCGTTCTTCTATCTCGCAGGAATGTATCCCGTCCCCGCTACGCGTCAATTTCTTCTCTCTTCGCCGTTCTTTCCACGGATCTCTTTCTTTAACACGCTTTTCAACTCTACGACGACGATCATCTCCAATGGGTTCCAAGGAAACCCGAGTAATGGAACAGGCGGGCATGTATTCATCGAGGTATGTCTGAGACTCGTAATCTAAAGAAATGCTCATAGTGTGTCGTTAATACTCATACTTTATTATTCAGAGTGTCAAAGTGAATGGAGAGGCATATAAGTCGAATTGCTTTTTGGACTGGGACATTTTTATGAACGGGTCGACAGTGGAATTACAGCTTTCAAATGACATCATGATGGGCTGTGGATACGGTCTCGATGCGCTGCCGCCTTCATTATCAACTGGTGGATTCGACAGTCCATGAAAATGACAAGATGACTTCGGGACTCTGTACTAGGTATAGAGTACCGTATGTAGTATTAGGTAGGTAGATACTAAATATTTTAAAGGCTACGCGAGTCCAAAAATTTCATCAAGCTCTTTCCACAGCTTAGCTCTCTCGTTCTTGAATGCTCGCTTTAGAAATTTGGAGCATTCTTCGCACGCACCCTCCTTCACCCAGTCTATATGCAGAAGACCTAAATCCTCCTTTTCGCCCCTTCTGACCGTACAATATGCCAGTGGCCATCTGTAGTTCTCGATATAACGCTATCCTTTGGGGCGTACAAACTTGACCCTGAGAGCACCCACAGTCCAATTATGGGATCGTGCATGTGCTGAAGAAGTAGCCTAGATTTGTAAATAGCATCTTCCCAAGCGGAGCTGCAATCAGACGCAACTTCACCTAAGCAGGCAGGCGAGAGCGGCGGTGCAGATCTTGCAAGTGCGAACCAGCGCCCGACAAGGTGTTCGCGCACGTGAACGAGCTTGGCGATATCAGATCGTGAAAGGCGAAATTTAGGCGTCGAGCGCAGAGTCTGCCCGACTTTAGTAGAGTCGTCTTCCATCTCTTCGCCGTCATCGTTCCCTTCGTGAGGAGTATCCTCTCTGTCACTTGCCATTATTTCGTCGGAATCCGAAGTATCATCTTCGTCGGAATCCGTGCTATCTGCACCATCCTCGACCATCCCGAAGCCCTTTGTCCTCACAAGCTCATACATTGCACCCTTGAGCACATTTGGAACGTCGTAATCTCGTGCTAGAACTACCGTCTCAGTGGAATAGGGTCGAGGGATAGGAGTGACACTGTCTACATTGGTTGGTCACATCTCCTGCAGTTTTTCTTCGGCCCATGCACGGAAAGATAGGAATTGAAATTCGGCCGCCGTACGAAGGACACGTGCGATGGTATCGAACGAAGGTCTTTGGTTAAGGTATGTCCTGAGAAATGCATTTTAGTGTTCGTTCTCATTTAGAGGACGTGAAGCTGGGAAAACGTGTAGCTCACAGGTCATCGTCTATTACGTCCAACAAGAACGCGAAGTCTTTCGCATTCCCCTCAACCTCTAAGACTGGATATTCATTCAGCTTCTGTATGTCCGCTCCGAATAATTTCCGTTCGAAAAGGTCGACAAAGTACGTTGATTTTCGCGCAAGTGACGACCGATGCAACTTGAAAAGCGTTTTTTCCATATGGATTATGACAGATCCATCCAAGTACCAATGCACGGGGTGCCGTGAAGACTTTCAGAATCTGGAAGACGATGTCGCTTCAGCCTCAGCCGTAGATGAAGTCACTTGCTGAATTTCCCCACTTCTAAGTGTCCTGACAGACGCATCGTTTCTAGCAGTTGACACATGCTCTTTATTCCCTTGAGAAAGGAACATTGGACGCGGCTTGACTTGACCTCCCGTGGGTTGACTTTGCGAAACAGGTTTCTTGGTGGATCTCAGCAACTGGAAGACTTGCGACATACTAGAAATATCAGAGAGTCGATCTGGAAAATTCATCATTCTCAGCATATCATGCGTTTTGTATTCTAAAAACCATACCATCGTCATGGTCCTCCTCGTCTCTCTCAGGTTGCTCCTGGTTGTCTGCAGTATCTGATCTTACAATGTCCACGATTTGAGGGCTCGGAGGTGATGGCGATAGCTTTGTCCTTTTTGCAGGTGGTAGCTCCTCCGGGAATAAGGGAGTCGAGTCAAGGCTAGGGATGATTATCATCTCTGAGTCGTCAGAGTCTGTTGGATCTGACATTTTGCATAATCCGTCGTCAGATCAAGTTGTATTTAAAAGTGTAACTAGCTCACTAGATGGTCTTTTCTTTCCGACACGCTCGGGTTCCAAGCTTCGGGGACCTACTAGACTCGAAGGATGGCAACACAGTAGGAGTTGTCGATTTATTTCCGACATGTTCAGGTTCCTTCGGTGACCCTTTTCGAGACGACATGAGTCTCAGAGGTGTCGCGTAACGTCACTTTGAGTCACAATGATTTATGTGCAATCCCTTGCAAAAAAAAAAACTAGCGAGTTAGTAAGCAATTCCGGTGTCTACAAAGAAGCTAACTAAACACAATTCAGCCGCTATTCACTCACTTTCCTTCAACATAAAAAATATTATAAGTAGGTTATATGTATACTAGGTCTGTAAAATGTAAATAAATGCTGCTTTGAGTTTTATCATCAGGAAAAACATTTACTATACTAGAAGTGATGAATTTGTATAATACTCCATAGTACTCCATAGTCCCCACCAACACCTATGGAAACTAATGAGTCTATGTGGTCTATATAGGCCACATAGTTTCTATAGTAATGCAGGGAACTAGTGTGGTGCATTATATCTTGGGAAAGAGATGATCCTACTGCTGCATATATGCATGGAATTCATCAGTGATTGCACTGATTTTAAGTATATGGACACAATAAATTAAATTGCACCATAGTAATGTAAAATAAGACAAGTAATAGCAAAAAAGCGAAAACCCGCCCACTGAACCAAAACTCAAAAATGGAATGGCAGTATCTTCCCACACCTCAAATTAGATATGCAATAACTTGGATGTGACAAGTAATACTATGTACATAAGTACATATTCTGTATTGTGTAGTTGCTTGATTACTTGATGATGAAACATATATAGTGTAGAATGTGCATATATGTATGATTAATAGTTTTAGAACTTCCATTTGAAACTATGGAAACCATATTAGACTGTATAGTGTACCCTATGTAGTATGTATAGTACTGTATAGTTCTGGCATGCAACTATATAGTCTCACTAAAAGGGAACTAATGAAGGCAACTATGGAACTATGCAAACTATCTAGTGCTATATAGACATTGAAATTTTTCCTGATGATGTACAAGAAATGAGGCTGGATGAAGCTCACTTTCAAATCACATGACTATTGTGGCTGCTCAATTCTGTGTTTATTGAGATGATTTAAAGTGCAGTATGATTGGAATGTGTAAGGCTAGTGTTTCTTTGAGCTCGATTTTTTGATTTTCGTCCCTTGTCTGCCAGAACAGTTGCATTCGCTTATCGGGTTCCAAGAGAACCCAAGCGTTCGCACAGATGTAATTAGGGCTCCTGCACTATAAAGCGGATAAGGATTGCTTGTGATAACTGGGTCGCTTTTAATATCAGGGTCTCTCTTTCTGTATATTTCTTTCAAGCTCTCCTTTCTTCTTTCAAATTCCTCATCGTACGCATCCAACTGCCTCATCGCAGCGTGAGGATCAGCCGAGCGACGAGCTCGCCTCTCTGGCCTTTCTCTATCAAGCCACTCTCTGTGTACGACTGCAAATGAGAAGCGGCATTTCCACGTCCTAATTGAGAGCGCAGAACACGCATCTGTCAGGCCGCAGCCTCGGCTAAGATTGACTCGGAGGGGTAACCTGTTCGCAACGTTTCGCGATGCTGAGGAATTGAGTACGCTATTGCCATGTGACTCTGAACAAGATCAACCAATGCTAGCCGCGAATGCGATAGAGTCAAGTCGAAATCTGGAAGAAGGGTACTGTTAGCACGGCCAACATATGATTTAGTAAGAACGGTCCATTATCGGGATCTGTACTTCCAACAAGTTTGGAGCGGGTGAGATCGATTATGCTGTCCTTCATAAGACAATCACAGTGGCCTCCCAAATAAGCACATGAAGCTGATATCGGCTACTTGCTCTAGATTCTTCATTCCAGGTGTTATGTACAAACAATGGAAATTCGGTGAAGGGGGACTGAATCGTGTCAATATTAGTACAGTACAGTAGGACACTCAGGTTGCTGGTCAGGAACGATTCCGTACTATATCAGCTGTTTATTACCGCAAATGGGTATACTCTTGGTGCACGTAGCGTAGCACACATTAATATTAATATTATTAATCCCAGCCGCCTGACCGTGTGACGCCTTAGGGTTAGGGTTGTAAATATGATTCGGTGGTGTACCGAATCATATTAAATAATATTAATGCTGAAAAACGCAATTATAAACAAAGCGTTTGTTATAGTTTAAATTTTTCGTGGAAGTCTACGTATAACTCGCTAGCATACCTTCATGTATAAATTTCAATTGTACTGTGCAGACAACTAATTCTGCGTGGTATCATTATCGATCTCACTCTTCTAATGTAGTTCATTTATCGACTATCAACATTTATGGCGTGTATACGAAGAAGATGTTCCTTAATTAATTAAGTGTTAGCGTTTGCTTTCCAAACCATCAATAGAATCACACTTACCGCCTGTCCGTAAGGTCTAAGAATGCATGCCGCTGGCGCTCCTTCTCCACATCCTCCTCCGTCCAACTCTTGAGCTCAATCACCTTCTGTAGTTTCGCCAGTCGTTTCTTGTTCAGGCGAATGTTGATAAAGCGCAAAAGAAATGAGAGGAACAGCTGTACAGTTAAGAGTACCATAATCGCAATCTTCCCGGGGATGTATGCAGGCGCATCTTTTGGTTGGAAGATCTCTGTACCGACAATGTTGCCTATACTGAAGGACACCATCGTAAGTGCGTTAATCGTCATTTTCTTCGTGTGTCCACTTGTGTTGGTTGCATTATACGAAAATACAGCTGCTAGTGCACTACCAAAAGTGCCAGTCAAGTACGTCGCTAAAGAGGATGAGACGATAGTATCCCGCAGACAAATTTGCTTCCAAATACTCACCAAAAAGAAGTGTTCCTTTCTTCCCGGAATCGTTTAAGCCGATCAGGATGGCTGCGCCAGCGATGGTAGGTGTCAAAGCGAAGACAATAGGTAACATTCGCTCTCCTTTCCTGTCGGAATACCACCCGCATGCCAATGTTGTTACAGCTGCAACTACACCTCCTGGTGTCGATAGAATGAGTGTCTGCCGACTCCTATTTGTTGATCAGAAAAGTTCTCAAGTTGAGTCATTCATTACTCACGTATAACCAAAGCTCTTGATGATGATGTTGCTGACTAGAACGACAATCAGGACTGCATATTCAAGTATCGCGTGTACGGAACGTGTACTCACAGTTGCTCAACCCTCCGTTTGGTATGCTTGCTAGAAAAAAAANCTTTCAGTGACTGTTCGCAATCAGACAGCGCCCAAATACTCACTCATCAATACGGTAAGGACCACGAGCCACGTTCTCAAATCCACCAACGCCTCTACCACTTGTGCGCTCTTGAACCTCTTGTTCTCCGTCCCCCCCNTGGCCGTCACGCACGCGTTCAAGCGCTGCGATTCGCTCCTCTTTCGTCAGCATCTTCGCATGAACCGGCGAGTCAGGAAGCCAGATTAGAGCGCACAAGCCGACGACAATTGCGAGTGCGCCAAGCAAAATGAAGACAATGCGATACGGTGCGAGGTGCTTCCCGCTATCAAACGAGATGCCATAGGCAACGAAGCCTCCAAACACTTGCGTAAGACCGTTCTGATTATTAAACATTCAGTCTCGCGTCGTATTTGTAACATCAAGTGTGAAAGATTAGAACATACCATGACGTAGAACCAAGAGATTCTCTTAGCCTAGTTGAATTAAGAATTAGCAACACTCTAACGCGAAATACTTATAGATATATCTTTGCCTGCTCGTCTTTCTTGTAAAACATTGAGATTATAAGAACAAGGATGGGAGCAACGCAGCTCTCAAGCATTCCTGGTGCGTAATTGTAAATACAGTCACTTGGAAAAATAGAAAATAGAAAATGTAAACAAACCGAGAATGAAACGCAGCGCGAAAAAAGCGCCAAAACTCGTTGTTGCTCCTTGGCACATGAGAACAATGCCCCACAAGACGACATTGCAACCTACATGACGATCATTGTTTCGTATGTTCTCTCTGGAATGACGGTACTATATTCCTGAACGCACCAAGATATTTTGCCAGCGGCAGTTTCTGCGCAATATATACAGTAGGAAACTCCCATGCCAAGAATCCTGAATATACCATTAGATGAGTACATTTAAGCACAAGGTACGGGCGTGCCTACCAAGATAGAACGCCATCGACACCAGATTGTATTGCTGTTTGCGTAAGTGTCGGTACAGTAAGCAAGTATCTTGTTGCGAGTAACGTACAGATCCTTTGATCGGCAGACCCATTATACTCGCATAATTGAGCGCGGTTTTGTCTCTGATGCAGTCTTAGTACAGACAATGAGTCTATTGCGTCCTATGGCTTACAGAAACTGAGAGAAGTAGATAGCCGCAGCGATAGGCGGGATGACGAGGTCCTAGAACGTTTTCTATGAGTGTATTTAGAACATTTGGATACAGTCTTGGCTCTTACAAGCTTTCTCTTTAGATGCTGGTTGTACTCCTCGCTGAACGCCTCGGTCCTCTCCGCGCCTACGATTTGAAGGGCTTCGTCTCCCTGGTTCGAATCGATAGTCGAAGACGCCGTTTCGTCATCGACGCTGTGCTTGGACTTGACGTCTTTCTCGTCCTCCTGGCTTGAGATAGTGTGCATGTCGGTGCTCGCACCGGTTTGCTTTTCGTCGGCAGCGCTTTCTTTCGAGCGAAAGAAGACCATATCAGAGCTCGTCAGTCGAGAGGAAGTGCTGGAGACGATCGAAGCGAAGGAGGGGCCAGAGAAGCTTCCTGTAGAGCCTTCGTGTGAGAGCAGATTCGGAGCCTTAAGAATTGACCTGTTATCTAGAGCCGTACATAATGCCAGGGGAAGGCCGCGTTAGACATTTATCCGTAGCAGGGAGTTCGGCGCCATAAGTTTGATCCTGAGAAGCGTAGCGTGACTCGCCGAAATACAACTTGCAGATTAGAAAGTAAATCGGCAAGGATGCCTCGTACAGTCCGCGTGGAGATTAATGGTAGCGCTCGCCACCGTGAATATTTGAGATAAGCGGAACGTTCCTGAGCCTGAGAGTATATCATGCAGATAAAACAAACCACAGACTTCGAGAAGACAGGACTTGCTTTCTACAATTGACGCTGGGCATTGTTCTTCTGCTGATCACTTCAAGGATGCTAGATACAAATTTACAGGTATCAGGGCCCAAAGGGCAGACTTGAACCTTGACTTGGTAGCAGGCACTAACTAGCCGCGCGGTCATATATTTTATGTGACAGTAACACCATGTTCTGCACTACGTGAGCTTGTCGCTCATTTTTATGCCATCCACCACCGAGTCCGCAAAGGAATCTAAGCACAGCAGAACGAAGCGAACATCTAGTACGCTCATACGCAGCGTTGATGACCCATGAGCCATAGAATCGATCCAAACGACTCTGACCGCCGTGCGACTAAACTCACAAAAAGGCAAAACTATTGTCCCCAACACTTTGAGCTTCCAAATAGTATTTGGACCCCTCTAATTACTTGAGAATCAGGTACTAAAAACGGACTTCCACAGAAAGAGGTGGACCGTGTGGATGGTAAGGACTCAGACAATCGCCCCGCATTCAGAGCAATAAATCTGAGACCGTCATATATTAAGATATTACTTTCCCACATATGTTTACACTATGACTTCACTTGTTTACTCACATGACTATATGCACCATATGCTCACTTACTATCTATGGAATACTATACATTCTGTACAGTATATAAGACTGGGGCCTCTGGCCCATAATCTATAGCTTTTGCTATAACTCACAACTTGTCTGCTTAAGAGGTTATGAGCCCCGGCTCCCTCGAACTTACTTTCATCCTCATTGTTATATGCCACCTCACCCTCCTCTACCTACTTCATCTGATAATTCAGACTGTCCTGCAGCACACACTCGATCTTGTAGCTCTACTCAAGGAGCACTGTTACCTACCGAACCACCAGTAAATACAGGCACTACTCAGCCTACTACTCCGCATACTACCCCTCGCATAACTACTCCTACTCAGACTTTACTTGAAACTCCTCCTGAGACTTCTACTCCTGCCAGAGATATTACTATCACATACGAAGAATTAAGGAGAAACTTACAAGATATTATAAATGCACCAAGTGATGAAAGTACGCACTCACACAAAGAGAACTTACCACATAATACTGAAACTTATTTTGAAGTGGCGCCAACTCGAACTCATGATCATCCAGATGCTATGTTGATTAAACCACAAGAAGTTACTAAGATATTCGATGGAGTCGAAGCACTTGAAGGCATTAAGAACTGGAAGATGTGGATATTCCGCATCACTAACACCATCGAAACTTGCGGCATGGAGAAACTCCTACTCGACGCACCGTCAGCCGAAGAACGTCCACTATCAAGGGCAATCTTTTCATCGATAATCAAAACTATTCCTGATAAGATTTTAGCCAACTATATTGATATTAGAGAAATTCACCTGCTTATTGCAGCACTTAGAAAGCGATTCGATGTCCAGACTACAGTCACGGACTCAGTAAATGAAGGCGCACTTTTCAGTGTTAGAGGACATGTCTCCCAATTTGACAAGACACTCAACAAACTCGAACATTGATATGCAGAACTCTGCACTCATGGCAAACGGCCAGCTGATAGCACTTACATCTTGGCTATCACTAATGCGATACCACTGCAATACAAATATGTACTTGGTCAGCTCGAAATTCACGCGTGGGCTATTAACAACTATCAGCAATCACTAGACCCCGACGCACATCTTTACGTCACAACACCCAATATGTTAATCAATGAGTGTTGGCAAGTGTTCGCCAACTGGCAAACTACGAACAAACGACAAAATCCCATCGCTGCTGCACATCCTTATCGCAACAAAGTGAATCATCCCTACTTCAGGGGAAGGGGCGGATTTAGAGGTCGGGGAGAGGCGGAACTAGGGGATGCAGATTTAGCTGCAGAGGGGGAAACTACCAGCTGGGAAGCATGCGAAACGTCAAATGCTTCAACTGCAACAAGTTCAGGCATACTAGTCCTGAATGCAAAGCGCCACTTACCGATGCGACTAAACATGCTCTGGACAAGAAGAAAGCCCAGGAGCAGGTGAAACCTGCAGTCAACAACCCAGGCAATACTCTCGCTATCGCCGCACCAGCAGCAGCAGCAGCAGCAAATATTGCGACTACCAGTAGTGCTACTATTGAAGAACTACCTCCTACTCCGATCTCCGGATCACCACTTACTTCGACAATGCACTTTGCAAATGAAAATTTGCTATTCAACTTCCTTGGTGAACATGGTGCAGACTACGATATTAACACCATGGAAATGGATCACTTTGATGTGAACATCGTAAGCACCAATGCCATTTACTTAAAAACTGAATTAACTAATAAAATAATGCATACTTGGGACATCATTGACTCTGGCGCTACTTTACATTTAACTCCTTACTTAAACCGACTAACTAATATTCGGAAAACTCATCCAATAACTGTAATGGCCGCAAACTCACAAACTTTTATTACCTATAAAATAGGGATTTTAACTGTCAAAATACCAAATGGAAACAAAGTAAGCACTATATCTATAAAAGATGTTTACTACGCTAAAGAAATGCACATGACACTAATTAGTCAGTCACTATTATGTAAAGAAGGATATGGATTTATTTACAAAGATGATATATGTACGATAAAATATCCAGATGGGTGGATATGTGGTCAAATTAAAAGTGAAAATAACCTGTACTCTATATTTAATCATTATCAAATGAGTGCTACTCAAACTATAACTCTATTTGAATTACATAAGAAACTCGGACATTTAAGTTACACATACCTAAAATGGCTACTTAAAAATCATCCAGAATCAATAAACTATAAAATAAGCGATGACACTGAAACTCAATGTAAAAACTGCATAGAAGCGAATATTAAAAGAAATCCAATACCAAAAACTTGTACTTCTGAATTAGCTAAAAACTTTGGTGATCACTTTCATATGGATATATGGGGACCTGCACCTATAACTGCAATAGGAAATTTTAAATACTTACTAACATTAGTCGATGACTGTACATGCTGGGTACAAATGAGTCTACTCAAAACTAAAGCTGAAGGCTATACTGCTTATATCAAATGGGCAACTTTATTATTTACTCAATATGGAATTAAAATAAAAACACTACAATCAGACAATGATACTGTATTTTTATCAAGTGACTTTACTCAATTTCTTGATAGTCAGGGCACTATGCGAAAACTAACTGTACATGATACGCCACAACAAAATAGTGTTGCTGAAAGAACACATCAAACAATACTAAATCAAGTATGGACAAACTTACTAGGACAAAAATTACCAGACAAATTATGGGGAGAAGCCATTAATTACTCAACTTTTATACATAACAGAACTCCTAAAGTGGCAATAAATTTTATATCTCCTTACTATAAAAGATTTAATAAAGCATATATATTTGAAGAACTACACGAATTTGGCACACATGTCATTTTCAGACAAGAAAATACTAATAAACTAACTCCTAAAGGATCTCACAGCCAATGGCTATGTTGGGATACTGAAAGTAAAGGACACAGAATTTATCATGATCAAAAAGTAACAGTTGAAAGGAACATACAATTTCTCGAAGTAGAACCTTCTCAAATTGAAGGGGAGTGTTAGGGCAACACTACACACTATATAAGCGCACAGGTTCTAACAAGTAAAAGACAACAAGGGTAGAGCTTAAGATGACTAAGGAGGGGTCACACTGTGAATAGTGGATATCCTGAGAGAACTCAACTGAGGTCTCTAGGTCTGTATTCCCAGGTATTTATACACAAACATTCTTGGCGCACGGACCAAGCAGTGCTACTTTAGGGGTGGTCTATTCTATAGCTATCCTACTAACTGGAGTGATGAGGAATGATGATGTAATCCCTTCTAGAACCTTCCGCTTAGTAATGATTACCTAATGATTACCTAATGGCCCTACTGACTAATGATTACCTAAGCAATGACTAATCCTCTTATTATGTAATGATTATGTAAGAGTGTCATGAAAGCGAAATTAAAATGAAAAAATGTCTATATCATAACAGGGAGGAAACTGATATTCAAACTACCACTGAAAATAATCAAAATAATAATAATCACAACTATACACTTGAACCAAGAAGAAGTGATAGACAAACTAAACCTACTAAAAGGTCACGCAGATTAAGCTATGAAGACAAAATAAATATAGCAGTCTACTTAACTGAATTTAATGAATTTAATAATGAACTACTTGGAGACCCTACTACATACTATGAAGCAATTAAAAGACCTGATGCACTTCGTTGGGCAACAAGTATGAAAGATGAAATAGATACACTAAAAGAAAGACAAACTTGGGAATACGTTTATCCACCTAAAGATGCAAATATTATTGGCACTAAATTTGTATACAAAACTAAGCGATTAGCCAATGGAGAAATAGACAAATACAAGGCACGACTAGTAGTGCAAGGATATGCACAGCAAGAAGGCATAGACTTTTACTCAGATGATTTATTTGCACCAGTAGCACGACTAAGCTCAGTCAGAACAATATTATCATGGGCAGCTACAAACGACTTCGAAATACATCAAATTGATATTAAATCAGCCTACTTGTATGGTGAACTAGAGAAAGGAGAAGAAATTTACATACGACCACCACCTGGATATAAACACTTCTTACCAGATTTAAAACCAGGACAAGTACTAAGACTAAAGAAAGCACTATATGGACTTAAACAAGCTGGAAGAAGATGGTATAAGAAACTAACCAGTATATTATTAAATATTGGACTAACTCAATCAGAAAATGACAATGCAGTCTTTTATAAGAAAGAAAATGGAAAAACTATACTTACACTATTTGTACATGTTGATGACATAACTATGGCTGCAAAATCTAATACTACATTGCTAAATCTAAAAACTAAAATAGGACAAGAAGTTAAATACACTGATGGAAATGAAATACACTGGCTATTAGGCATAGAAATCAAATGTGATAGAACAAAGCAGACTATTATGCTACGACAAATGAATTATATAGACACTATTGTCAAACGTTATCAACTAGAGAAAGCCAGACTACTACATACTCCTATGGAGCCAGGATTACAATTATCAACTGATGATGCACCAACCAGTGATGATGAACTTAACTATATGAAAAAGGAACCTTACATGAATATGGTTGGAGCACTGCAATATGCGGCAGACTGTACCAGGCCAGACATAGCATATACTTGTGGAATACTCGCGCGATACCTAATAAACCCTGGTATTAAACATTTTGATGCCGCTAAACACTGTTTTCAATACTTAAATAATACTAAAGACTATTGGCTCATACTAGGCGGTACTGATAAAGAACAACTAACTGGACTCACTGATTCAGATGGAATGACCACTGAAGGGCACAAAGCAATATCTGGATACATATTTAAACTTGGACAAGCCACTATATCATGGTCAAGTAAAAGACAAGGCTTAGTTTCACTAGCTGTAGCCAAAGCCAAATTAATTGCACTTGCTTATGCTACACAAGAGGCTATATGGCTGAAATGACTTGTAAATGAAGTTCTGCAGGCCTCGTTTGCACCTACTATTATTTACACTGATAATCAAGCAATTATAACTATGGCAACTGATCCTGAACGAAAATATTCACAAAGAACTAAACACATTGATATATGAAAAGACTTTTTCAGAGATCATATTGAAAGAAGAACTATACTTATAAAATGGATACCTACTGAAGAAAATGAAGCAGACTTACTTACTAAAGCATTATCTATAACTAAACTCAAACACTTCATTAGTAAAATGCAACTAACTCAGGTTTGAAGGGGAGTATTAAGATATTACTTTCCCACATATGTTTACACTATGACTTCACTTGTTTACTCACATGACTATATGCACCATATGCTCACTTACTATCTATGGAATACTATACATTCTGTACAGTATATAAGACTGGGGCCTCTGGCCCATAATCTATAGCTTTTGCTATAACTCACAACTTGTCTGCTTAAGATCATATCTCTCTGACAACTCTTCTTTTGTCGTAGATATGCTTAAATCCACTTAAGAGACCAGTTCACGCCTGACATATATTTCTCAAAGCAATCAAAGGCAGCCTGAAATTGAGAATGTGACAACTGACAACACTGACGCGTGTGCTGTGGCTATGACAATTGATGATCAGCAGGAGCAAATCAATGCTCCAGCTGCTGAAATCCAAAATTAATGTTTGCAAACTCCGGATTTTTTCACAATATCCAAGACACTGGTGCTTGGATGGGTCTATCATCAGGAAAATTTTCAATGTCTATATAGCACTAGATTGTTATGATATAGACGTTTTTTCATTTAATTTCATTCCTATGGAACTCTTACATAATCATTATATAATCAGAGGATTAGTCATTGCTTAGGTAGTTATTAGTCAGCAGGGTGCATTATGTAATCATTACTAAGCAGAAGGTTCTAGAAGGGATCACACCATATTGCATCATTATGGCATCATCATTCCTCATCGCTCTGGTTAGTAGGATAGCTATAGATTAGACCAGCCCTAAAGTAGCACTGCTTGGTCTGTGCGCCGAGTACATTCATGTATAAATACCTAGCAATACAACCCTAGAGACCTCAGTTGAGTTCTCTCAGGATATCTACTACTCACTGTGTGATTACTCCTAAGTCATCTTGACCTCTCCCTTGTTGTCTTCTGCTTGTTAGAACCTGTGCACTTTTGTTGTGTGTAGTGTTGCCCTAACATAGATAGTTTGCATAGTTCCATAGTTGCCTTCATTAGTCCCCTTTTAGTGAGACTATATAGTTGCATGCCAGAACTATACAGTACTATACATACTACATAGGGTACACTATACAGTCTAATATAGTTTCCATAGTTTCAAATGGAGATTCTAAAACTATTAATCATACATATATGCACATTCTACACTATATATGTTTCATCATCAAGTAATCAAGCAACTACACAATACAGAATATGTACTTATGTACATAGTATTACTTGTCATATCCAAGTCATTACATATTTAACTTGAGGTATGGGAAGATACCATCACTCCATTTTTGAGTTTTGGTCAGTGGGTGGGTTTTCACCTTTTGGCTATTACTTGTATTATTTTACATCCCTATGGTGCAATTCAATTTATTGTGTCCATATACCTAAGATCAGTGCAATCACTGATGAATTCCATGCATATATGCAGCAGTAGGATCATCTCTTTCCCTAGATGTAATGCACTTTACTAGTTCCCTGCATTACTATAAAAATGATGTGGTCTATATAGACCACATAGACTCATTAGGTTCCATAGGTGTTGGTGGGGACTATGGAGTACTATGGAGTACTATACAAATTCATCACTTCTAGTATAGTAAATGTTTTTCCTGATGGTTATAATTCACTGAGTTCAGGAACGCCTGTCCCACTTTGTCCATCCATGCCAGGGCAGGCGACAGTATGGGAGAAATGCTTTACAATTTGCATCGATCAACTTGCACGCACATCCACATACTTTGCTAAATGCTTCCAAAACAACTTCGGTGCAGATACTGAAAGGCTAGATGAATGCCCAATCGTCAATGCAAAGGACTTCACGCTCTTGTTAGATGTGCTACATGATGTCATGTGCGTGATACATACTTATTTTTGCCTTCTCACGCATAATGTATAGCACAGAAAAATAGAACTCTTAATTGTCCACCCCCGTTTGAAATCATCTCCAGGATCTTCCGGTTGGCAACTCCATGGGGTTCTCGCGTCCACTCGTGTATAGGCAGCAGGAACGCTACAGGCCATGCGGCCGAATGATGTCTCCCGTATTTCTTTCTTCCGTAAACCCTATGCCATCGAATCATTCAATCAATGTCCCGAAGATCCACAAGGATGCACTATACGAAATCGTAAGAAGGCCACTAGCAGGCTTCGGATTTGACAACGACTCCGACGAAAGAAATAAATCTGGCCATTCCCTTGGGGGCCTGTGGGAACGACGCTTCTAGCAAAGGGACGAAGATGAAATAGAGATATCAACCAATGAAGGTCGGGCCCGCCTCTCAAAAGCTGATGTAACCATGCTGATTCGCGTGCGCGAACGGCTCGCTCGGTATCGCTCGTATCCTCCGCACCGATCAAACTCTTGCTGCCGCGTAATCAATGTAAGCATACGTGCAATACTCTCTGAAACAGTTTCGTGCACAAATCCAGTATAATCGAGGAGAGAATTTACGATCCTATCGTGGGTTTTGGAGTACTCGCATTCCACCGATGGACTATTCCCAGTGGTTTCGTAATTGTGAAGTACGAAATGGGGGAGGTTGCCGAAGAGGATCTGGGTATCCCATCTACAAGAACTTTACAAAACGTGCATCAAGAACATCGGGGAACTGTACAAGCAGAAGAGGCTTAGATTATGGAAAAATATATGTAGATGAAGTTTCGAACTCTCTTAGTTCACAATAAAGCTAGTCATGTTATTACTTCATAGTAGTTCTTACTGTTGGATGGAATAGCGAGCTTGACTTCGTCGTGTCTCAGATTTTCGGATCGGCAATCGAAGTGTTGTTGACGTGAGCTCAGCNAAAAAATTTTACCACCCTATAGTTTTGCCACGACTGTAGCTGTTTTGGCAAAACTCGGCCTCAAATTGCGAGTGGCAAAACCTAGTGGTATTATCATATATTCAGAGAGCCTTTCAAAAATCTAATTATCAAGCAGAAAATAAAAGCTTAACCCTAAATCGGAAGGTATTCCTTACAAAAACATAATTAAAAGCTAACAAATATAATCAAAATAGAAAGCTTGATACTTAATAAAGGTAATTTGTTTTTTAAGGTTATTTAATGTACAAAATTAGATAAAACATGTATCTCAGCATAAATTAAGTTTCCCGTTTAGCTGATGTAGTAGCACATAGTTTTGCCAGGGTTCTGCCTGGTAGAATGGCCAAACTCAGTGATTTGAGTTCTGCCCCCTGTAGAACTAGATAATAATCTCAGCACTATATTCAGTGATGATGTTATTTACATGATCAATACCTAGATAATAATCTAGGAAGCATAAATGAGCACAGCTCATAGAGAGAGAACAAACATACACACCTCAGCACTATATTCAGTGATGAGGTTGTGTATATGCGTGCCATAAAAAATAAAGGAAAATAATTGAAACTCAGTAACAATATTTACCATAAATAGAAATGATCGGCAAAACTATACAGAACATAAATAAGGAATGAAATGTATTTGTCACCGGGTTGAACCAGTGATTGGTAATATATCAACACCCCCAACACTAGTCGAGTTTAACTTTCCTTCACAAGAATTTGCACAAACTATGCTTCTTTTGAATCACACGATTTCATCACATTCAAAATCATATTCGCTTATAATTACATCGTAATGACTATAAATAGGTGACACAATCATGTTACAAACATTATATGTGATTATAACGGAGGGCTTCCTCAAATAAAGAAATATAATTTTAAACAACTTTTGGTGTTGTGGCTTGTCTCTAAGGTTCGGAAAATCTGTCACGGTCACTGAAATATGTTTAAACCACGTATAGTAGCAACTCGCGTAGAAGAACAACCAACATTCCTTCAATCTCCACATACACTTGAGCCGCTACAACAAAATGTAGTCAGCAAACTGCTGGCGATGAGGGGCGACAAATGAAGAAGAAGGCTGAGGCTCACCTACAACTAGAATACATTGATGCCAAATATGACGATCTTGACGACGCTGCACATGCGGCACTCGACATCAAGACTCAAGAAAAGATGTCGGAATACGGTGATGAACCCGAGGGCAGAGACATCATAGATTATGTGGTTTATACCTGTGACAGACTCGTGCAAGATGCTGAAAGCCTCCGCAAGATCTGCAAGAAGTTCGGCAAAGCCTTGACTACGCTTGCTAAGGACGCACGCAAAAGTGGCTCTTATAAGATCATTCGAAATCTCGGTGAGTTTCTGATGATATCTCATCCACAGTTGACCTATATACATGAAAAACGTCAATCTCATTAATTCAAAGCTTGACCATAGTCGTATGGATGTTGACCCTTTGAATGAAGATGCCAGGGAAATGCAAAGTGAGTAATGCGATTACTATATAATAACGATTCAGCTGAATCTTGCTATTAAAAGAATCTGGTGACATCTAAGTTATTTTACATTGTTGCTATTTACTAGTTGCATTGACCTCAGCGGTGAGGAGGGCATGGACCATCCAGTATATGGGAACCGCTCATAAGTTGCTGCACCAATCGATCAGAGATATGACATTACACGAACTTGGCAAGCTCGTATTTTGTATTCCGTTCAACTTGCGAGCCGAAAAAGAAGAAGGCGGTACGTTATCTCACACGCTCTCTTCAATTCAACTGTGATTGAAAGCGAGCAGGGTTTCCGTACCCGTCTCCCGACAGGAGCATCCGTGATCATCTTATCAAATCACTCAGGACGATGTTGAATGCAAACCCAAGGTCAAGGTCATCGGAAACCAGGGATTCGATTCAAATCACAGATCTGCAGCGAGCTCGTCTCTTTTACATCTATTTTCTGCACAATCTGTTTTCAGCGGTTATGGAAGAGATCAAAAACCTTCCCCGAGTAAATAATCTCCAGCAGGTCGCGGAGAATTGGTCTGCATATCTGGACGACGACGATCGCAGTGCCAGACAACGACTATACGAAAAGGTGGTAAAAATGCCTTATAGCGTGCGTCTTCTTGCTTCAACGCAAACATCCACATTGCTAATGCTCGCGAATGCTCAATAGGGAAGCTGGAGCACTATTTACGAGGACTCTGGAGATGCCCAAACTGAAGTCGATCTCATTGCTGATAGATGTTTGCAGGCCATTCAGAGCTTGATCTCCCAGATCGACAAACTTGCCAACGTAGATGGAAAACACGGAAATCAGTCGAAGGACGTCCGTATAGTTATATATGTTGATGAGGCCCACGACTTGACCAAAGAGGCGATAAAGGAGGGACCAGAAAAGGAGCGTTCCTTTTATCATACATTTTGCTCTGCCACGAACAGTTTAACGGCTGCACCGGTTTTCTTTTTATATCTGTCCACTCATTCCAATCTCGCGGAGTTTGCCCCTTCTCGATTGAATTTCCCATCTGCTCGAGTTGCTGGAGGCGAAGATAATGTCCAGCCTCCATTTACCGAGCTCCCCTTTGATTGTTTGTACGNAAAAAACGACCATCATAGAGCCTGGAACGAAGACTCTGGAGCAAGTTGCCGATATTAACTTCCTGTGCTCTTTTGGAAGGCCATTGTGATTGTTTTAATATTATTTCCAACCGACAGTACTCTGACTAGATGTTTCTTTACCAGGTTTACATCTCTTGCACTTTCCGATCCACTGAGAATGTCTGACAGCATAGTCGACCTCGCTCGCAGCAAACTTACTGGAGTTACAAGGCCTGATAGCGTCTTCTCGTCGGGCAGTGTTCAGTTGGCTGTGCTGTCTATACGCCTCCTTCCAGACTTCGACTTAACTCGAGCAGACTCGCGGCGAACGTTGATGAATCTCGTTCAGAACCATATGGCGATAGCGTATTCGATTCCTCAACATCGCGAAACACTGCGAACAGGTTACCCCTCTGAGCCGATCTTAGCCGAGGCTGCGGCCCGACAGATGCGTGTTCTGCGCTTTCAATTAGGACGTGGAAATGCCGCTTCTCATTTGCAGTCGTACACAGAGAGTGGCTTGATAGAAAAAGGCCAGAGAGGCGAGCTGGTCGCTCGGCTGATTATGACGATGGCTTACGATGAAGCTGTGGACGCTTTCAATGAGGAAAATGGGACATTGTTCCCTGCCAACAGCGGGGTTCATCCGCTTTATAGTCAAGGAGTCCCATTGATGTACTACATCAAGGCACTCCTAGGTAACGAGCATGCCGAGAACATCTTCAACAGCCGACCCAACAATGTGAAAGATGGAAAGCCATTCCGAGAGGCGTATAAGGATGCCTGGGTTCGGTTTACGCACTTCCAGCGTGCAGGGGATTCGTCAGTGATTTCTTCGGAAGCATGTTGGGCAGCGGCTGCACGTGCCATGGCTTTCCAATGCAATTCAGGACAAGCATTGATCGATATCCTCGTTCCAGTCATTTTGTACAAGAACGGGACACTTTGCGAAGCTAATATGAGCGCGATACTGGTCCAAGTGAAAGGCCAAAGAGGAGTTGTGACGAAAGCCAGTGTTAAGATCGACGAAAGAGATCTGAAATTCTTTCCTCCGCCATCGGACGAAAGGTCGGACGAACGACCTTACATCACACTAGTGATGGAATTAGGTGTGCAGTTCCGCACTGCAAAGCCCTCAAAATACACAGCTGGTCATGCACCGGATGTCAATCGGTCACCCTCCAAAGTAATGGTAAGCAAGGCGAGTGATAGATTTTCTGAGAGGCTCGTGAGCAGTAAGAAACACCCGCGATATGCTATCACCGTAAGGGGCTGCTCGCCGTCTGTGTATGCTGTTGTAGACAATAAGGACGTGTTCGCTACTCTGCTTGCTTCGCGCCACATTCTGGAAGAACATCCCCGTCAGAATGCGGAAGCGTTGTCTGCTGTGCGGCGGCTGAAACCTTTCTGGACATGTGGGCCAGAATGTTTTGACTGGACTGGCACGACTAAATTGTCTGTTGAGCAGATCCCTGATGTACCTGCTGAGGGTGTATACACAGGATGTGATGCAGATGATGATGTTTTCTTGTAGCTGTCTCTGATCATCCGATAGTGTATACAATTAAAATTATGAGGACCAGATCATGTATTGTACTTTTAGGAATAAGATTAGTCAAATAAACAAAATGCAGTAGATTTTCGGAGGTTTGACCTCAGCCAGCAGCGAAGAGTCCTCTGCCCATGGTCCGACTGAACGCAAAGATATATATTTCTCATTTTCATAGACTGTATAATAACTGGGCGGGCCTATGTGTGGAATTTACAATTTACGTGTCTGGAAATTATAATAAGTTATATTCAGATCAAGATATTTGAGCGTTTTTAGATGCNTTTTGTTTCTGCCGCGTCTTCAAACAAAATTCAGTATCCGTGCCTTTGACTTGAAGAGAAGTGAATTTGAGAGAAATAAAATAAAATGCAAAATTACTCGAAGATAAAATGTACAAGGGCTGAAAATGTTGGAGCATGAGGACGCAAAATTGCGCTTGAAGACGAGGCCTCCGACACACACTCCCTTCAAGTTCGCCTTGAGACACGAGACGACTCGGAGACAAGCCTCTCAGGCTTTTTATATGTGAACAGCCAGGGCCGCACTGAGGTTTTTTTTTTTGGGCACAAGAAACACTGTTCGCCGATCATTCTCCAAACGACTCACAATTTTCACAATTTTCAAATTCTCTCAAGCATCACACCGAGTCTCACCGCTATCAACGGTTCCCTTTATAAGCGCCTTTTTCTACTGTGTTAAAAACTGATAGGCGCTGATGTTGATGGTTGCTGCAGCGTATGTACATGTACACTGCAACTGCAGTGTCATCTTCGACTCGGAGGTCAACTGCAAATTCATCGACGTCGCCCTGCAAAGTTTCATCCCGGCTTCATATCTCATGACCATGTTATTGAAGCGACATAGGCGACAGCTATACCTTGACGCTCTTATTCTTCCTTCTACTGGCGCAGTCGTCTGGTTGCCTTCAACCGCGGGTGCGACTAAGCTGGGCCAACGCTGGAGGCAGGTTTGCGTGTGGACTGGACTGCAAGAGTTCTGATTCAGACATAAGATCAGAATCGTCTTTGATAGCAGTAGACACCGTCGAATTTTTTCATCTTCTCTCTCAACTAGGATTGCCGCTTTGAACTTGCGTTTCGAAAGTAAGGGTGACTGTGCTCAGAATCGCTATTGTCCTCGTGCAGACGTTTAAGTAGCTTTGGCCAGATGCGTTGTCGGCCTCTACCAGCATATACGCTCGCGGAGTTTTTCTGTCGGCTTTTCTAGGGTTGATGTCTTGATTTTGCGCCCATTGGACGTGGGCAACTTGGGCTCAACATCTCGGACATCTTGCTTGTACCACGGCATAAGATGCGTAGATCTGTGCGGTGGACTGACTCAGAAGAGGCTGAGCTAAAGGACACCGTTCAGTTGGAACTCTCCCTGGAGCGAAAGACTCTGATGATGGTTTTTGGCAGTGACAGTCACAACCGCATTGAACTATTGAGGGCTGCGAACGAGGTCTTCCTTGCTAGTCGGGAGGCCGATTTAGTTGGTGAAGCTTTAATTTCATGAGTATGTTTTCTCTGCGAAACGGTGATCTTGAGCTTTGATTTCAGGTACCATCTCCGGACGCACGCACCTTGCGATTGGGTTTAGTATGTCATAGCAGCATGGACTTGTGCGACAGGATGTCTATCAATTTGATCGTTCTGGATAGTACTCGCAAGCGCGGCGACAGTAGTTAGGTTGATAAAAAGATGACGCCGAAAACTGATAAGAGGTAGATGCATTCACATATTCCTTAACGTCCGGGAAATTACACGAGGACGTGTTAGCGACACCGGCTGGGGACTTCACATGATTATGGCAAGAAAGAGAGAGAGATAGAAGATTTTGAAGTCGCTACCCTCCGCTGCACAAATATTGAATGATAATCTCGGGTCGAAATTATGCACGTGATGGTATGTGGACTCCCAAGAAACTCTATCGAACAAACCACCATCACTCTTAGCCTCGTCTGCATTTACAGACCGCATCTCGCTCAGATGGGATTTCGCATAGACGAAGGGTGGACCTATGTCGAATGTAAAAGGATTTGCACCGAACAATGAATGGCCGCTGTCGCTACTAGCGGGCTTTGGCTACTTCTAATGCCATACATTAAACGACATTCAAGTTCCATTCTTTTCCCAGGAAACAGCACTCTTTATTCTTCCCCAGATCAGGTCCAGCTTTTGCAAACTTACCCTCATTTGGTTACTTATAGTTTTGAAAGGAATTATTATCTTATGAAACTCAAGGCCTTGAGCTACGAAGTCAGATACAATTCTAACCTGACTTCATTCTGCCTTCAACTATTGGAAGTGCTCATGCTACAGTCTGTTCCTCACCCGCTGCATTTTCCGACCCTTGAGCGTTTGATGTTTGTGTCGTGTGTCAGAGCCTAGCCGAGCTCCTCGAATATAGGAGTGCCAGATGCATCCGAGTCGGCTGTGATATCTCTGTCTCGTAGACTCGTCAAGAGCCTGGAGCTACAGACCGATACAGATGAAGTTATAGAATGCTGGCTTGAGACACGTTTGTTTGTACTGTTCTACACAAGGTGAAGGAGCCTGTTTTCCTAATCTTCAGAGATACTCAGCGCTTGAACTGGCATCATCCTTCACCTAGAGGTACAACTGTACGAGTAGTATAACAACATCTAATGCTCTCACAATGTCAACAATAGCAACTATGGCAGTGTACTGCAAACATATTTCTCATTCTAGGTTAGCAATCAATTGAACAATCAGATAAAGACTCGGAGACAATATTAATGACAAAGTAAGTACGAAAGGAAGGGAGGCGTCTTATGTAAGTTGGAAGCCTGAGAAAGAGTTGAGCCACATTCAACCAAAAAAGGCAAGCACTCACAATCTTCATCGATGCCTTCCACTACTCTTCATCGACATTGCTGATGCTAATATAGGCGCAGCACTGGAACACACGACACACATTAGCTGCCGCAGTTCATCTTGGACCTTACCCTTCGCCACCGCCAGCTCGTATTGTTCAATCACGTAGCTATGCCATGGTTGAAGACGAGGAGGCGATGAGAGCCATACCGGAGCAGGACTGTCGGTTTGCATGATTTCTATCAAGCCCAATAGCGTACGCAGCGTATCTATGTCGGCTACCGGAATATTTTTGACTGCGGGAGGTAGCTCGGTTCGCCGTGGGGGCTGGGAGGGTTGCACTGGGACCTGAGGCGTGATGACCTGAGGTGTGAAGACCTTGCCAGTATTCTGAGGAGTAAATTTGAAATACTCTCCAGCGCGTACATTCGTCTCCGTTGTCATCATCTGCGGCGGCGGCGGTACTGAGCCAGAATTCAAGAGGAATTCTGTAAAGGTTTCAGACGTCCTTGTTGTCCGGGACGTCGAGGCGGATGGTGAAGCAGTAGCTTCTAACGATGGGAAATGTACCTATGCAACACTGATCAGTCTTGATCGGTGGTGCCATCGTTAGATGCACGCACCAGTCCTTCAGTCGTCGTATCCGACTGAGTCGACTCTGAAGACGACATGCCCATGGGACTGTCAGAAGTTGCGTCGCGCTTGTAGCCTGGAGGGAAAAAGCAGCGGATTGGTTTCCACATTTCTGTGATGATGGTGGTAAGGAAGGAGGAGTGAAGAAAGGCACTACTTTTATGCCACAAAGAAACAAAGAGAATCACGCGTTCCCAATGAGGATGACACGTGACCTACAGACGTATCAGTGACGCCGAGCGTTTCCTAGTTTAAACTTTTACATGCAGTTCAGACACCTGTAAATCATATTATCGAAAGAATTTATGTTCCAACTTGAACTTCGCTTTGACCCAGTGCATTGACTTGAGGTTGCATTCATTTGGCACGTGACCTTATTTAAAAATAAAAAGGTACCCCGTTTAGGATGCGCCAGCTTGCCGTACGTTGATCATTCACTGTCTACACCCATCCTTGCGATTCTGTGATTCTGGAAGCGCTTATAAGGAAGGACTGACACTATATTGTTTCCAAGGATGAAAAAAGATTCAGATGGGAAGATGTGTAACGATTTTGACTGCGCGCTCAGATCAATTCGCTCAAAAAAGAGCATCTTTCACTGTCATCACGATACAATGAGTAAACGCAGACGTATCGATGATGATCAAGCTCTGTCGAATGAGGAAAATCTTTCTCGAAAAGCTTTCGTTGATGATTATTTCACCTGTCTCCAACTCCAGCAATTCTAGCAGCGGCTCTAGATGTTCCGAAGAGGGCTCCAAGTCATCTCCAATCAAGTTCTGTTCCCAGATATTCTCATCCAGATATTCATGATGATAGCCTCCAGAAATTATTTTTGGCGGTTCATGCCGTGGAATAGGATCGCTTCTTATAATGTCACTGCCATCTCTCATCACTAAAGGGATTTGGCGTTTCCCCGACCCATGCTTTGGACGATCTTCAAGTACTGCAGTAAATATGTACCAATTTCCATGGGACAATCTCTCTTTATTCTTGAGCAGAGCAGCCCAAGCGCCTTTGAATTTACGTATTTGGCAGAAAACAAACGCCGATAAACACTACGCGGAGCTTGCATCACTTTTCCGCAATCATCTCCATCGTTGCGAACACGTGGCCCTTGGCCTGACAGATCCAAATCACCTCGAGGAAAACAATTACTTGGATGAAATAAAGGAGAACATGGAGTTGACGTACATGTCTCGCCTCAAGACACTGGATCTAATATGGTATGGTGCTCGAAAGCACGTGAACATACACCTGTTGCATGCGACCTCTTTGACGGATTTGAACCTCCGTGGACTATTCTCATTGCACTTAGACAACGTGGCTATCCTCAATTCTTTCATTATGGAAGTAGTGCACAATCCAGCATATAAAATTCGCGATTCTCTTCACGAAGACATTTACAATCACAGTCTAGCTTTCTTCTGTCTTCGCAATATTGAAAATTTATCACCGTTGGTGCAATATCTATTGCAACCACTACATCTCCCAAGCCTAAGGAATTGTCCATAAGTGCATTTGATTCGAACAGCCCCTATATTCCCAGGACGTCTGCATTCATATCTAGATCAAGTTGCCTTCTCGAGAGCATGGAAATAGAGCGGGTCAGGCTGGACGATGTTGTGCGATGCTTAGAGCTCTCGCCTAATTTGGAACATCTCATTTTGAGGCGGTGCATATAATTCGAAGTCGATGCGCTCAATCTTGTATTTTGGCTTACTCTGGGGAGAGAAGAACACCTATGTCCAAATCTAAAGTCGATCGAATCGAATAAATTAAATCTGCATGGATGCGACGTGGAGGTTATCCGCCTGGTAATGTCTCGCCGGTATTCTGCGAGCAGAATCAGCACTCTAGAGAAAGCGTCATTTATCTACTGTGGTGTGGACGAGAGGACTGGCCTCGATGATTGTCAAGAGGAAGTTTTTCATTAAAATGTTCATTCTTTGAACGATGAGGATGAAGAATTCCGGATCTGGGCTAACTCTTACCCGCATATTTTCCTTTAAAACGCTGATGCAAACCAGAATGAGAATGTTCTCCTGACAACTTATTTTTTTGATGTCTGAGATAATGAGGATCCGGAAGTCAAAGGGGGGGGGGGAGAAATACAATTTTCCTGCTGCAGTATGTCAGATGTTGGAGATGGCTCGCCAATAAGAGCCCGCTCTACTGGCGAGCTTCGGTACTAAAAGGTAACTTCTTTACTTTCATTTAAGAATGAAGCCTTCACTAATGATATGAGCATGTCAACTTGCTTTGCCTGTTCTTTGTATTATCGGGAGCTTCGATTCGACTGTACGAATCTGAGATTGAATTGAGTTTAAGGAGAGATTTGTATCACTTTTCATCGTTGCAAAAGAACGTTAATTATGATGTAAAGCAACTTTCCTGGAGCAGACCAAAGTAATGGAGGAAGTAATTGAGTAAAATAAATACATGAGTCATCTTTGAGAATTTGCTTTTCCTACTCACAACTTCACTGGGCTCAGGAATGAATGAAGAGGAAGTTGACAGCTCAATTTCGACAGCTCAATTTCGATGCAATAATTAATGACTGATTAAATGATGAAGTTACATGAGGCGACATGAAAGTTGAAATCACTATAAATACAAAAGAATATAAAAAAAGAAATATATCCACGACGATGAGCCACCGTCGATCACCTGACCAGAAAGGTAAGTTCTCACAAATTTCTCATCATCATCATTCTTCATCTTCATCTTCGTCGATGCAGATATCGCGAATGCTGTCAACCACGGCACTCATCAACTGCTGCAGGTTGTCATCTATCTCTCCCTCTGCCTGCTCATACTGCTCTATCACATACTTCTCCCACAGCTGAAGACGACGCCGAAGAGGTGATGTTGAAGGCGGAACCTCCATCTTCCCAATATCCTCTGCCAGCGCATGCGGACTGTTCTGCCGGAGGTCAATCGTCATGGTCCTTCCCAAACATTCCTCAACTGCGCCTGTAGTCTTTATCTTGCGTCTCATTGGCATAGGCGACTCAGGCTCTTCATCTAATTCTCCTTCGTGTCTACGTTTAACACGCTCTGCTCCGGAGCGTGTGTAACTAGGCATGTTTAGGAAAAGCGCCACATGCTCACTTTCACTCTGAACTTGATCTCCACAGGGCGCCTCGTCCTCATCTTCGCTTCTGGCTTCAGAGGCGGTCTCAACGCGCGGGCGTGTGCGGCTCACTGGCCCAGAAGAGGGTGAGCGGGAGCGTTTCATGTTATTTGATAGCATTGTGTGGCGTGCAGATGACTTTAATGCTGGTGTAGCTTTGGCATCTTGTAGTAATTGGGCTAAGCCGAGCAATGTACGCAAGGTCACTGGATCTGCGACTGGTATCTTGGGCGCGGCAGGAGGAGAGGGCTTCCATGAGAGTTGGTCAGTGAATTCTTCAACGTTGGTCTCGCTAGTGGTGTCAGCCGTATCTCTCAGTGTCGTGGTCAGCAGTGAGCCCGCGGGTTCAGCAGCGAGGGACTGGGAGACTGGTGTCATCTTAATCAGTCGGAATGTCGACTGATACGGGGAAGCCGTAGCTTCTAACGGTGGGTTATTTTCCTTTGCAACACTGGTCAGTTCGTATCGATGTTGCCATCGCTAGATGCACGTACTTTTCCTTTGGTCGTCGTCGTATCGGCCTGCGTCGCCGCTGGGGTCGAAATGTCCATAGAACTGTCGGACGACAAGTCGCGAATTTCGCTTGGGCGAAAGAAGCAACGCATAGGTTTCCACATTGTTAAGATGATGGCAGTAAGTGAAGAGGAGCGAAGGGGGGAGAGGCAGAGCGTGGCCACTACTTTAAGCTGCCACAAAGAAAGAGAGTCACGCGTCTGTACAAACGAATGCACGTGAGCGCTCTTTGTGAGGACGAGACTTTGTTTTCGCTGAATTGTAATCTCACGATTAACATCCTTTATATCGCATTGAACGCAACCACCTTTGAGAAACCATTGTGACGCGATTACACAGTAGGATGAGAGAGGCATGGGACAGTTTTTAAAACTACCCTGATTAGGATGTGGCTTAGGTGTACTGAAAAAAAAAAAACCTGACGATTACTTTTATGGCTCATGCAGTACTTGATCCACTAAAGCAAGGACAATATTCGCTTTCTGAAGACAATAGGTTGAAAACCTGAAGCATCTGCACGTAAGCACATTTGATGCGGAAGAAGTCGATATTCACAGGACGTCTGCGTTCATATCTAAGTCTCGCTGCGTCCTCGAGAAGATGTATTTAGAGTGGACTAAGCTGCACGACATTATACAGTGCTTAGAGTTTTCGCCTGGCTTGGGTAAGGGATTGTTTGAAGACGAAGAAGTCGATGTACTTGATATGATACTTCACCTTATCGGAGAACGACTATGCCTGAAGCTGAAATCGATCGTATTGTACAACTTACATTTGTATGGAGCAGAGAAGGAGACTGCAGATATGATTATGTCATGCTGGCACTCTGGGAGAAATTTAAGAACTCTAGAAAGCGCGACGTTTGTCAATTGTAGGCTGGATAAGATGCCAGACCTCTATGGCTGTTGCGATGAAGGCCTGGTTTTGGGTTTTAATATCCAACCTCACCTATGCACAGAGATCTAGTGCGGCCACAATGATTCATAGTTAAGTATAGATAACAACTTTATGACGACAGCGAGCTCTCACTGCATTGTGTACATTGATTTGCATCATTGCCTTTTAATTTTTTTTTAACTCAAATGCAGTAGCATTCGCACCTCGAGTGAATTGACGGAGTCCCTTTACGAGTGGGGCCTTATTCCAGAGCTTTGAGGTCGTATCAGTGAAGAGCAAGAAGAGGGGATGCACAGAACTTGAAGAGATAAAGGAATACTCATCTCCTTCCTCAGCACGTCAAGCGCTGTCACATACAACTTCGGACTGCTCATCTGGGGGAGTAATTATCAAATCATTTAGGCGACTTGTTCTTGGGGGAAAGGATCATTTGCATCATCATCAATTTTTAACCTCTGTAGATATAGTGCTTCCCAAAATTGTCGCACATATAGGCATTTTATGCCTTCCATATATCTCAAGCCCGAGTGACCGTCGCAACGCGTCGCGTCGCAGTCACGCGTTGTAATACAATAAGCACGTGACCGCGACTGTGGCTCAGACTCAGTTACGGTGATACGTAGCTGCCCACGCCCCGGACTACATCTACGTTTCAGATTTGCGCATCATATACTTACATAGTACAGGGATCGAAGAACTGTATCTATATTGTCCGCTCACGATCAATTAGCATTAAAAATCAGACTAAGAGGTATGTAACGACTCGGATTTCAGTCGTGTGCTCAGATCACACTCAAAGGCAACTTCCATAGTATTCGGTGTTACAGAGATACGAATGAGCAAACACAGGCGCATTGGAGAATCACAGGCTCTATTGAATTGAGGAGGAGGGCCTTCGTCGAAGGTTAACTTATTCATTCCAAGTTACTCTAACAGTGCTTCCCCGGGCCGGCGGGAGGGCTCCAACGCGTCTCCAATTCAAATCTTCGTCCCAGACATTCTCATACAGATATTCATGCTGGCAATCTGCAAAGACAAGAGCTTGTCGCGTAGTGATTGGAAAAAGGTTCCCCCGAATAATGTCGCCGCCGTCTCTCGCCACTGGCGGAACTTGGCGATTTCACATCTCATGCTTTGGACGACTTTCAAGTACTCCGATGAGTCCTTTCTATCTCTCTGGGACCCGCTATCCTTATTCTTAAGCAGGTCAGGTCAAGTGTCCTTAGATCTTGAACTTCGAGTGATATCAGACTCTGTGAAGATGTACGCCGAGTTTACATCACTTTTCCTCAACTACATACATCGTTGCGAGCACATGCGCACACCCAAACCCACAGAATATAACAAGCGTTATAGAGGCGAAGATGAGGAGAAAATGGTGTTGACAGATATGTCTCGCCTCAAAACATTGGATCTAAGCTGGTCTGGTGCCCAATGGCCCATGAAGATACAGCTAGCACATGCCCACCTCTCTGACGGTCTTGAACCTCCTTGGGCCATTCTCATTTCACTTTGACAGCCTAGAAGCCCTCAATTTTACCGACATCAACCTACGCGAATGGTCGACCCCTGGCGACTGCTTGACGCTCCTACGAATTTGCTCTGCATTGGTTGGTTTCAGTGCAGAAATAAATACACAATCCAGCATTTTCAAATGCGGGACTCGCTTTCCGACGACATCTACAACGGACAGTCTGGTTTCCTTCCGTCTCCGCAACACCGGAATATCACCGTCTGTGCAGTATCTTCTGCAGCCACTGCATCTCCTAGGCCTCAAGCAAGCTGTGCGTTTGCACGTATGAAACAGAGACCTTCCGTGTCCCAAGAACGTCTGCACTCATCTCTAGGTCACGCTGACGCTGCCTCCTCGAGAGCATAGACATAGAATGGGCCAAGCTAGGCGATATCATACGGTGCTTGGAGAGCTCGCCTGACCTGGAGCACCTCACCTTGAGACGGTGTATGGAATCACAAGGAGTCATCGTGCTCGATATCGTATTGCGGCTCACTCTGAGGAGCGAGGAACAGCTATGCCCGAATCTGAAGTCGATCGCACTGTATAACTTCGATTTGGAGGGATGCGATGAGGAGGTAACGTGTATGGTGATGTCCCGTTGGTACCCTGAGAACAGTACGCGAACTCTAGAGAGCGCGACGTCCGATGATTGCAGGCTAGTCGACGTCCTAGGCCTCACGTATTGTTGCGATGAAGGCCTGTCTTTGCATATCCACAACATTGACGATGACTAGTACTACATGCACTGGCATTGAATTTGAGCAGACTACACACAGTTGATCATCACAAATGCATTTTTGCCTAAAACTACACGTAAAGTGTTGTGATACTTATATACGATTGCTCCGGAGACGAGAACAAGAAATCAAGAAATCAAGAAACGCGAGCAAAGATCGAAGAAGCACAAAACAATGGACAGCGAAATAATGAAAACAAAAACATGGGACACATGACCGAACAAAACAAACAGATTAGATCAGATCAGATAGAAAAAAAAAATCAAAACAGCCTGAGGACTGAGGACAGTAGTAAACATAGTAGTGGTCATGAAAGATGCACAGACCATGCAACAAAGAAGCAGGGTGATATATGAAACGGTCGAAACATATTGAGACAAGAGGACGAAGGACAGAGACGGAGAGTAGAATAGATACAGCTGCAGAGATATACTTATAATGCTATACCATGACGAAGCGTGGACAGTTCGGTATTGGAATCCGGGTTCGAGAATCAGAATCGAGACCAGGAGTCGGTGCAAGAAAGCGAAGCAAAACAATGGAGAAGAGAGATGATCCGAAGACGTGAGCATGAATGCGTGTATGGGGTGTGTGGGGGTGTATGTCGGCGCGTGGTATGCGTGGTATGGTATGTACTGGTAAGGGTGGGTAGTGCCAGAAAAGAGGTAAAAGTTGAGTCGAGTAGGTATTTTGATCGAGTAGATTAGAGAAGAAATAGTTGTGCTTTTTAGGCTGAGGTGGGGTTTGGATAGAAATCGTAGGTTCATGCGCAGATTAGTCAGGGAGAAAGAAAGACAAGTTCCAATGCAGTTGCGAAACAACAGAAATGGGAAAGAAGGGGAACAAGCAAACAGGACGAAGGATGTATAGAGGAATTAATAGTAGAAAGCAAGCAGACCATATCATATGAGATCGAAAATCAGACCAAATCATAGCGTATCATATCGTATCGGTGGGATTGCATGTCGACTCGAGGGGTCGTCGCAAGTCGGAATCGACTGCCAGGATCGACAGCTGTTGTGCGCTGCGTGTTGGAATATAAAAANTAAAAAANGGGGCGCGAACGGCAGTGTATCCTACGAAGTCAAAGACAGAGAGCAGGAGGGCTAGGGATAAACGTATCATAATCGATGGCTAGACCAGTGGAAAGCGAACAAACGAGCGAAAAACAAAGCAGAAATGGGTAAAGCGTGTTTGACAAAGGCGAAGACGTGGGCACAGTGAAGCGGAATAGCACAAGCGGTATTAGTGGGATGGACCATCAGCGTTCTAAGACTGTCAAATCCCGGTTCAGAAAGGGTGCCCAAAGAAAGAGAGGGGAAAGGGACTACATTACAAAATTTAAAGTCAGTAACGATAGAGGGGAATGAAAATCATTATTATTAAACAAAGAACGTACCCAACTCGTGTTTCTATCCCTATTGTTCTACTTCCTTTTTTTNCTCTTTATTCTATAAGCCAGGCGGTTCGGTGTGGTGCGGAAGCGAGTAAGAGCTAGGAAAGGGTAGTTAAAGCGTACCCAGTGAGTAGTTCAGCGGTACCAGCTTCGCTTGTCCATTTTATCTATATCTAAACGTAATCGAGCGAGTCGAAGGAAGGAGGGGAACCTTGAGGTTGAAGACACGTGCCTGTCCTTGTCCGTCTCATTGAGGCTTTACTTCAATCTTGTCTTCCCCTTCCTTTCCCACTCGCACCCGCGCTCGCGCCAGCACCAACCCCGCCAGCACCACCGACGGCGACTCCGAGTCCATCCCCCTCATCCCCAGCCCTCCTCTCACCCCTCGCCCGCCCCCGTCCTCTCCCCCCGTCCGCTCGCCGCATCTAGATACCTTCTCGGCGCATCCACTCCCGCCGAATCCCTACCAGCACCAGAATTAGCACCACCAGTCCTACGCGCACGCGGGGTCGACGCAGACGCAGACGCAGACGCGGATGTTCTTGACCCCTCACCCTCATCTTCATCTTCACTACTCCTCCTCGCCCCACCCGCCGCTCTCCCTCTCTTCGCCCCTCTCCTCCCTCCACCTCCGCCAAAATCCCCACCGCTCCCTCCGTTTCCAGTCCTCCTCTTCCTTTCCTGCTCCCTGATATTCACCCTAATTCCCCACCTCGACAAATGCTTCGTCAAATCCGTGCTCGCCTTCAACCCCGGAAACTCCTTCGTGCTATACACAGCAAACACACCTCCAAAGCACTGTGCCAGCACGGGCACGTCGGCGCACCCCGCTGTGCGGCTGAAGAGGTCGAAGAAGCGGTAACGTGGGCGGAAGAGGCCTTCGAGTTTTACGGAGAGGTCCTAGCGGCGCGGGGGGGNATGTATTAGTGATTGTCAATAAGTAAGAAAGAAGAAAGAAGGAAAAGAAAAGGACCACAGCTCACAGAAAACACGAAATAAATAACGCTGTGCCCATGCATATCCAGAATGCTCGCAGCATGGCTATGGTGCTCTCCGAACAGCACAAACTCGAGCTTATCCTCTTCGCGGGGAGGAGGGAGCGCATCGACGTCGATCGGGGCGCCGAGCGGGTGATTTTGGCTTTGGTTCTGGTCCTGACTCTGGTGGGGGTGAGCCTGATGATGGACAGAGCTGGAGCTTGACTCACTGTAGCGCTGCGGGCAGAGTATGCTGAGACAGCAGGAATGCGTGGTGTCAGCATAGCGATTGAAAGAAAGAAAGAAAAGAAAGACGGAGACGGAGGAGAACTCACAGTACGGCGATACAGGCGATACAGGCGACGCAGACTCCCACCCCACATCCTCATGCCTTCCGTATCCATGCTGCTGCTGCTGCTGCTGTAGTCCATGGTGTTGACCATGCCCGTGCGGATGCGGACGCATAGAATGCATATGCCCAGCATGGCTGGGATGCACAGGTGATACAGGCGAATTCATCCCATCTATATCCTCTTCCGTTCTCACTCCATCTGACTCCGGACCAGCCTCGAGCGTCAACAATGTCCCCGCCCGAGGCCTCCTCCCACCGCTGCCGCCCTCCGCATGTACGTATGCGTGCACATAGGGTTGATACACCCCTTGATGAGGATGTTGGGAAGGATGCTGCGGCTGGGCGATCGATGACGATGTTGAAGACGAAGGAAATGGCTGCGAATGCGGATGCGTATAAAGCACACCTTGACTCTGTCCAGGCCCCTGCAGATATGATTCCACACTTTGACCTTGTCCCGCTCCCGCTCCCGCGCCTGCGCCTATGTCTTGTGGCATACCCGAGATAACTGTCGCTGTCGGGCTGAGCGACCCACCCAAGTTGCTTCCGCTCCCATTGACGCCGACGTCACCCATTGGAAGCGCCTGGTGTATGCCTACACCAGGACCCATCCCGCCAAGCCCAAGGCCTAGCCCCATCCCCGCCAGCTCAGAGGCGGAAGGCGGAATCGTCACACGGAACAATTCCACCTGGCATATAAGTCCGCCAATCTCGACTTCACTGCAATTTGTTTAAAGACAAAGGGTTAATCAACGAACGAACTCATCGAAAAGAAATTGAAATGAAAAAAAAAAAAAAACGACAACGCACTCGGCAGGCACCTCTCTTTCATACTCCCTCTCCGTCCCAACATTCATCGTCTCAAAGAACCGCAGCGACACGACGGGAGGTGGATCGAGCGGTCTTCTGTCCTTGCGTACGTTGCGCGCTGGCGTTTGAGGCTCCTCCCTGTCTCGATCGTGGTCTCGGTCCCTATCACGATCACCAACACTCTGCCCATCGTCATCTCTCTCCCCATTCCGGTCACGTTCTTTTTNGTTTCTCCCGCTCCGACGCAGACGTCACACTTGCGCTCGCGCCGCCGGACGCAGCAGTCGGCGGATCCGCGCACTTCCTCCCTAAATTCGCCTTTTGCACTTCTTTAATCACCGCGCGGACGGTGCGCCCTGCGAAAGGCCCCGTTGCGAAAGTGAGCGGAGCGCCAATGGAGGCTGTTGTGTGGCGAGGGGCCGTCTCGGGGGTGTGTCCAACGGAGGAAGCTGCGGGGGATGTGGGTGAATGGTGTTGACGTTGAGGCGGAAGGGGGTGTTGATGAGCGTGGGGAGGTGGATGAGCATGTTGCTGGGTGTGAGGGAGAGGAAGAGCATGGGCGGTCGGAGGTGTGTACTGCGATGGTGTGTGCATAGATGCTGGGTGCGGATGCGAGTAGGTCGCCGAGGCGTGCGACGGGTAGACAGGCGAGTGCACCTGCTGCGTCGGCGACTCTGAGAAAGTAGGCGATGCCTGAGCGTAATATCCGTGTTGGTACGCCCCGTCAGTTTGTTGTTGCTGCTGTTGTTCGTATGCAGGTGAC
>SGPK01000166.1:0-46982 GCA_004802695.1 Phellinidium pouzarii
AGTACAGACCCCTTGCCTAACAATAACAGAATGAGCAATATGTATAATGTGTTTTTAATTAACAAAAGGCATTATCGTACACATAGAGATTCTACTCTATGGTGTCTATGGAACCTATGGTAACTATGATAGTCTATGTAGAACAACATAGACGTCGATCATCTAGTCCGTCTATGGCAATTTAGTTTTTTGCTGATGAGAGCAAAAGAGGAACGCCAACGGAGAGAGGCGGAGAAACGCCAACGGAGAGAGGCGGAGAAACGCCAACGGAGAGAGGCGGAGAAACGCCAACGGAGAGAGGCTAAGGCCTGGGAACGCCAATGGAGAGCGATAGAGAAAGAGGCCCGGGAATGCCAACGGAGAGCAAAAGAGGAATGCCAACGGAGAGCAAAAGAGGAACGCCAACGGAAAGCAGAAGAGGAACGCCAACGGAAAGCAGAAGAGAAACACCAACGGAGAGAGGCTCAGGCCTGGGTACACCGATGGAGAGCAGAGACGGAGAGGTGTAATCAGGCATCCTCGGCGGTCCTAAACAAAAGCTACGGGCTTTTTTAATACTTTGAGGAGGCCCGGATAGTACAGCATAACTGAATACGAAAGCGTCCATTATACTGTGTCGATAGTATGGTTCCGCGAAATATGCTTACTCCCTCGTCATAGCGTACTAGCATCAGACTATACGTTGATAACGACTAAAAGGAGACTATACGAAGAAGCATAAATTTCAGCGCCTATACAGTTTGGGATTATCCTAGTTACTAGTAGTAACTCACGCACCTCTAATCCGAGTCGCATTCAAGACTATAGTATACACAGGTTACATATGACTTTTCCAATCTTCTAGGCTTTTCAAAAGTGCCAGAACCATGCCATCCTTCCTCGCTACTGATCTGGTCTGTGACTCTAGCGACGTCATACTGGAGAGACTCGAAATACTCGTCGAACAACGGAGGGCAGATGGCCTCTGCTCGATGGAGCCAGAGTATGATGTGGGATAATTCCACGGCCAGGACACACCGAGTGTGGTAAGAGATACAGGGAGTAGATAGAGCATCAGCGGCTGACTTTGGAGAGAGAGAGAGAGTTTACAGTATTTCAAGAATAAGAAGACTTCCGGAACGTATAAGAAGGGGTGGAGCTTGAGCTAGGAACCACCACCCTGTGACAATGAAGCGTCTTAGATATCGGCCTTGAATCATAAGAAACACGCATTGCCCTGGCTCTAGCCTCGCCTCGCCTGCTCGCTGATTCGATAAATCTGACTGGCCCGGCACAGTCGTGATCATGGCATAAGTTTCCGAGGAGAAAATGCGGTCCGGCATGCAGGGAACAGCGTGTGGTGGTTTTGATGCTTGAATTTAAGCTTTGACTTTGAAGAGCCAATTGGCTCCCTGGAACCTGAATTATAGCAGACGTTGCGAAGGTCCATCGGAATGAGTAAAAAAACGAGGCAACGCCGCTTTGCCAGTAGGACATATGTATCAGACAGAGTTAATTGCTGGCTGCGTGCAATCTGCCGCTCCCGATGTCAGATCGCCATTGGGCGAGCACTTACAAAACAGAGCGCATTGAAACAAAAAAARGCTTGAGGACCTAGTACATCACTTAGGACAAGTCCTTAACCTTTTTCTTGTCGAAATTAATGTCAATGATGCTAATGGACTGACAGAGAAAGGGAATAGGCTGGATGCACGTGACACGTTTGAGCTTCAAACTCCAGACTCAAATTCATTGAGATGGCAAATGTACCAGTGCTTGCTTGAGCCATATTGCAATAATGCTCTTTTGTCGCGCGAAGCAAACATCTACGTTCTTGTTTCTACCTTCGCGCTGGTAAGGGGCGCGAGGCACGCCCCTCACAGCGTCAACACGCATTTACAATGTGTGGGCAACGTGGTGGCTACGCCCGAGTGACTCCATCGAGGGCACTGGGCATTTGAGCATTCGCCTTTGGATCAGTACTCTTCTTTCCTGTCGTTCAAGAACAACCAGCCAGACACTCTGAGCCCCCTGTAGTGCCTCAAGCCCTCAACTCTCTAGCTTGCACGCCCCTATAACTGAGACATCCACTTCACTGATTGACAACCAGCCATGCAGCGTACAATCTCAACGATCTCAACACTCAACTACGAGGTAAGCATTTACCTCGCTTGCAATGTTGTCAGATGCGTATGCGTTTTGCTATTGCAATGTTGATTAATATTCATCTATGTTTATTGTTTCTGTTAATGATGTTTGGGTGTTCTTCTCGACAGAACGACTCTTCGATGGACTCCGAAATATGCGGCTTGTTTGGGTCTTTGAACCTCCAGGGCTGGACAGAAGAACAAGCTGCTGAGTATGAAGGAAAACAGGTACGCTTTCGCTCGTCGCTGGGTTATGTTCATCCACCAACACCGTGTATTTGGTCTTGCTCTAGCAGATTTACCCAGAACCTTCAGAAATTTCTCGCACAAGTTCTGGCTCTGATGCAAGCTCAGATGATTCGACGATGATGGAAGTGACCGATGCTGAGGGGAACATTCAGGCAAGTCATGTAACCTGTCTTAAATGTCGCTACTCAACTTAACCTCTACCTGCATAGTTTATCACCGCGACGACGAAAGAAGAATCTGCGTCTGGATGTGGTTTACTGCACGTCATGCAGGCGCACTATGTACCCTCCGCCGCGCAGGTCGCCTGCGTGGGCCGGGACACAGATTTTAATCTGCTGGAGACAATCCTAACCCACCGGGAGGCGTTTGTCGCATTCCCATACGGGCACCGATCCTGCTCGCAGGCACTGACCCAGATTGCATTCGAGCTCGAGAGACGGCACCACGACGAGATCGATGGTTCGGGTGGCGACTTGGACACGGCGATCGCCCTGCATAACGAGGCGTGGCTCATGAGCGGATGGTACAGCACGTGATTTAACACCTCCCTGCTCGGATACTCGTACTTTTTTCTTTTTTACGACTTGCATTCGCATACGCCTGTACGTACCTGTAGTTATAGTATCTAATTCAGTTATACCTGGCAGCCACAAAATTAAAACAAAAGTAGTGAGGCAACGATCACGTGCAAAAATAATATTCCCACGCTCGCGTTCGCGAATGCGACGAGTTCTCTGTCTCTGAGCCACCTGTTGTCCGCGTCTGGGATGCTGCAGCGATGTCCTCAAGCAACTCCAACCCTTTCCAGCAGCAACATTCTCCTGGTCAGCAGAGACAGCAACATAAACGCACGCGCTCGCAGCTTCAGCTGCCCGTTTTCAGTGTTGAGCTCGCGCGCTCTCCTCTCAAGGACGCACGCGACGCAAGACGCAAGGCGAGCATACAGCATAAGAGCTCACTCGGTCTCTCAGACTCGCGTGAGCATGATGATTGCAGGCGCGTGGAGAAGGATGGGAAGGCTGAGGCGGATGGCCACACATCGCTTGATGAGTTTCGATCTGAGGAGCCTTCGGTCTGCATGGACACTCAGCCAAGCGTCGAGGATGAGATCTTGCTGTCTCCGCGAAAACAGAAACCGACAAGCAATCCGGACGCAAACACGGATCCGATTAAAAGTAAACGCACGCGTTCACCGACGTTTGACGACGTGTTCGGCGAGCTAGATAAGATGGAACTTATTATGAAGCGTCCTAGTCCCGTACTCAACCGCAATACATCGAAGAAGCTGAAGCTACAAGATAGAGACTCCGAACAGAGTACACACGGACCTCTCGATGCGTTCTTCTTGCGCCAGCCCGCGAAGCGGTCAAAGGAATCTGTGCCGAGCTCGAGATCTACATCCGAATTCGACGCACATTCGTCATCTAGCTCAGCTCTCGGCACAGGTCAGGGCATGCGGCGCATTTTCAGTGAATCGTCAGCTGCCCCGCCGTCTTCGCTCGACCCGCAGTCCATCTTTCACAGACCACTTGGCTCAGCTACACCTTCGATCAAGCAACTCAAGTCGATTCCTACTCTTGACCTGCGCACTATGACGCCATCACCACGTAAACCTACTCTTGACGTCGAATTAGGAACGCCTTTGGTATCAAAATTCCGTGCGATCAATGAGGGAAACTCCGTGCGATTTGAACGTATGGACCGTACATGCGATGGTAGCAGTAGCAGTGAAAATAACATGCATGTACGTTACATTCTCTCCATTTTTCTCTACTCTACCTTAATGAACGTTAGCAGAAGCCGGAAGGTGGAGTACGACAAAACCCCCCTCCTCCCAGTTCCTCGCCGTCGCCACCTACTCTTCCAGTACTTCTAACTCCCTCCCGTGTTAAGACCCTCGATCCATTTACTAGCCATAATCTCCATTCAGGTTTATCGAATTCGCCCTCCATTCTGGAAGATATGCAGAATAAAGTTAATGTGGACCCACCTACGCAAAGCCAAGAAGTTATCGACTCAAAAGCATCTGCTGAGAAAACCCTCGATGTCGTCAGCTCATCATACAATCTTGGGCATACCCCTAATGCCACGGTACAACAGTCTTTAGAAACAACTCCGACGATGGCGTCACCCATGACTCCACTTCCACCTCCAAAGCTCACCGCTCCGGGGCGAAGTGAGGAATGCAACGGTAGTTATGGGTATGAAGAAGAGGAAGAAGCAATGAAGGCCGCTGAAGGCTCAAAAGGGAAGGAGTCGCCAACAGTGTTGTTCGCGAAGCCATCCTCTGAGGAAGCAAATCAGAAGACAGGCATAAATTTAACTCCGGATGTAGATGACCCATTTGCTCTAACTTCGGCCGCTCCATCTCCCCTTCCTTCTGCGAAACTTTTACCGTCCGAAACCGGTACTTCTGAAGCTAAAGTTATGTTTTCTGAGCCTGGGACGTCTGCTCTGAATTCAAAAACCAAATCTAGTGTCATCACGAAAGCGAAAAAGACAGTGCTAGCAAAGCGGGTACCACAGCCTGTGTCGACGTCCACTCCACGCATGCGGCTCACGCGCGCAGCGGTCCTTCGCCAGAAGCAGCGCCAGCGTATTCTATCTAATGTCTCGCCTTCTAAAGAAGCCAAAATCAGCCATGCACAGCCCTCTATCGTGGTTTCTGGTTCTAGCACAAAGGAAGACGTGCCGACAGAAAAGGAAGACAAGAAATCAGACAGCAATGCAGCAGAAGAAAAACAGAAGGCAAGGGCTCCTATCTCGAAACGTACACCAATATCCAAGTTTCCGCTTCAATCTTCAACTCGTAGAGGCTCCAAAGAACCAAGAAAGGACCAGATCAAGCAAGAACAGCCGTTGAGCAACCCACGCAAGTCGTTCGTACTGACTATACCCTCTTCTTTATCTCCATTGAAAAGTAGCAGCGGACCCTCTGCTTCCAATTCTTTTTCCTCAACACTTCCCAATGTACCTTCCGCAGCTGCGACAACTTCTATCCCCTTGTCGAAATCCAAGTCGAAAGTAGAATTCCCATCGAAACCGTTTACCTTCTCGCTATACCCGCCTCCTGTAACAGACCCGACTGCGAAAGCACGAGCGCAGAATACCCTCAGTAATCTTAATACTGCACTCGAAAAGCTGACAATGCCTCCTCCCTCCAAACCATCGAGTGCGACGAAGGGGGAGCTGCGGCCACGTCCATCTACGAGTTTAGGGTTCAATCGCGAAATGAGCGCACCAGTCTTAACACGTACGGGTCAGGAGAGTGTTCCCCGGCCAGTGAGCCGCGCGGGCTCGATCGGTCCAGCAAAACGGACAACGTCTTTTCTTGCTCCGCCTCCTCGGCCGATCTTCGCCAGTGATACAATGGACAAGTGGAAACTGACTGCAAAGCCTGGAGAACCCGCGCAAATGAATTCCTTATTTGTGAGTTCAGCAACTGGTGCAAGGCCAGCTTCGAATTTCCGTGTTGGCGGTGGGGTCATCGGAAGAATGGGTACCGGCTTGGGAAGGGGTGGCATATTCGGTAGACCAATCTCGCGCATCAAGGCAAGCCAAAAGACGAACTTAGAGACAGTTGAGGGTAGCCCCGTCAAGAGCGTGGTTGAAAGGCAAGGGGAGCAGGATAGAAACAAAGATGAAGCAGATATTCCTCTAACGTCCCTCCGCCCTTTAATGCTTCAGTCCACACCCAGCCATAATGGTACTGACTCAAATACGACTACTATGACCTCCGGCGGGGAGCATGCCATTTTAGATAACGGGGACAGTCCAGACTACTCGCAGGCCAGCGGAAAGGAGAAAGAACTGAAGAGGATTAGCAAGCTGAATGCATCTCGCCGGGCATCAATGGCATTCTCCGCGCTCTCACAATCACTCACGACGCCAACTGATGATAAGGGTAAAAACGAAGGGTCGAGCACGACTCTGGACAAACCCCTAGGCGCCACGCGCTCATTTGCAGATTGGTCGCCCCCGAACAAGCAACGTGCCGCTAGCGCTTCGTTCTCTTCCTCTCGTCCCGTTCGTGCAGCCGCCGCCCGCTCAGCAGCGAGCACTCGTAGCATAACACCTATCGGGATTATGCGGTCGCAAAGCGAAGTGGGTATGTCTCTTGCTAGCCAATCTCACACCTTCGGAGAGTCAGATGAGGAGGGCAAGAGCGGTAGGAAGAGCGCTATGGGTCGCTCAAAGATGCCTGGGTCGCTTGATGTCCTGGACCAATGTACAATATTCGTGGACGTGCGCACAGAAGAGGGCGAAGATGCGGGGGCACTGTTTGTGGACATGCTTCGTAGTTTGGGAGCGAAGGTAAACTCGGGCTTATTGCATTTTCTCGTTCTTCATTGGGGGGAGCTGACAAGATAATTTCCATAGGTGCTGACCCGCGTCGGGCAGTCCAGTACGCATATTGTTTACAAGAACGGGCTGGCGAGTACACTGGCGCGATATAGGTGATTTACAGGTTCAATTTATTAACTAACGCCTCTTATCGTTTCTCAATCGTATGCATTCTTTAGGCTTCTCGATGAGCCCCGCCCAAGCATCGTTGGAATTGGCTGGGTAGTTGAATGCGCGGAGAAACGAGAGCGGGTCGATGAAACGCTTTTCCAGGTCGACATAGACAATATGAATGTCGCTGGAACATTGAAGGTGCATTTCATTGATCAGCAGACTTCATATAGCTTAACTTAACTCCGTCGTGTCGTCCTATCAATAGCGTCGACGCTCAATTCTACCAAAGCAGATATCAATGTCTGGTCCGATGGACGCGTTCCTCGATGGCAATACACCGGAACATACAAAGACAGGCATGGACTCTGATCGTAAGGACTTCCTTTAATTCGCATTAATTTTGGCCGTTGTTCTTTAATATACCTTATGAATGAACAGTAATCAGCGAAAATAGCGACACGAGTCTTGATCGTGACATTGTTGGCAGAAGCAGTCTTAAATCCAGCGGCAACTATAATCCGCTAGAACAGGCTAGACGACGCAGTATGATGTTTCCTCGGCCCCTCAACGGGTGATTTTCTAATATTCTCTTTATGCTCCCTTCACGAACGCGAGACGACTACTAGCCTACGATCATCTATTCCATCTGCGTTTATTTCATCTAATATCCGCGGGTTCATTGTTTTCTTTGGAGGATCATACATACAATATGTATAAACAGAGAAAAACGTACTTTTAGAAATTAGTAATGTACTTTGCTCTTGCCTGCAGTTTTAGTTTTTATTTTTGTATCTCAAATACACAAATCCAATATCTGCCTGTTCTTTAATACTACAAGGTGAAGACTACTACTGTCCTATTTCGTTCCTTTGATCCATCATCCTCAAGCAGCGCCATTAGCAGCAGCTAGACCTTCGCGCCTCGACGTGGACTAGTGAATTGTTGGTCAATAAACTAAGAGACCAAAAGTAAATGCATACCGCAGGATCAAAATAAGGTCGCTCCCCGAGGGATGTCGTCCTACGGCCTTCCCTGACACCTACCAGATCAGGTCTATTCCAAATGATCAGCAGATTCAGATAGAAGAGAAGGAAAGAGCTTACGTTGCGGTGTGGTAAACCGAACGACTGTAGATTAAGCCATTAAAATATTTCTTTTCTGCAGTAGCGAAAACAAATTTACTTGTCCCATATTGCCACGTCATTCACGCTCCACTTGAATCGAACCTGTAGATCATGATTGCTGCCAATGAATCGAATTTTAGTACGTTAACGATTTCGGAGAAGCTTGTTTTGCGTACTGCGTAATCAAATACTCAAAGTATTCTTTGATCCGTTTCCCTTCGTAAGCGGTGACACCATCTATTTCTTTGCAATGCAGACCGACTGCATAGATGCTCCGCCAACCCGTAACTGGATTCGTCCGTACCACTGGGTGACTGACACTAAAGTCGTCACCGACATTTTCTGGAGCACCGCGCGGAGAGGCGACCGGGAAGCCGCCGTCAACAGCCGAGCACTTGAACACGGGTTGCGCATGTGTCGCTGTTAGGGTCGACAGATACTCTCGCATAGAGGGCGAGATGCGATCGTATACTTCGTAGCCAGAAGCCCATAGCTGCGTGTAGCGACAGATGATTTGAACCGTAAAGCACACGATATAAGAGAGGCTCACAGTGTCACCTCCGCTGGGAGGGGTGGTCGTTAGCTTGAGGCAGGCATAATCAGATGGAACATTCTCGAAAGTCAAACTGGTGATTCCCATTCTTAGCACGTATATGCCAGACAGTAGTTAAAATAACGTACTCTGAGTGCCAACCGGCGGAAGCCGGAGCAGCAGAGAGTCTGTGAGCCATGGTTTTGTAGAGTTTTCCTTGGCTCTTAGAGGAAATAACATATACTAGTGTTCATTTTCAAAAGAAAACACATTTTATTACTTCGTTCGCGAAAATGAAAATGAAAAGACATTACCTTGGGGGTCCTGTTCGCCATTTTGCAGCGGAGTATTATCCGGTGAGTTCACGAGGGGATGGACATGAAGCTCAGAGCTATCCGGCTTCCCGGAGAGCTCACCGAGCCTCTGCACAAATTTCTTCTGCTCTTCGACATCGATGTTCTGGTTGCGGAAGAACACAACTCCGCGTTGACTGACTGAAATATCTCATAAGCACCGATTTACCCTGTGTATCTATAGTCAACGATACCCCTCAGTCTCGGGCTTACCAGTTACGGCCAAGTCTTTGAGGAGTGCATCAGCATCGTCAGCACGCATCAAGTCTGTGAGTTGTATGTCTGTAAATTCGCGGCCGATGACTGGGGTCACGTCGAATGACTTGAAAGCATCCAGGCTCCCGCTATACACGAGAGGCTGGCGAGTCATCGTGTTTCCGTTTCTGTGTTGGATGCCATTAAAACCCATAATGTTTGATAGTTGCTGCGTGAAATAGGGACCGCAACAAGACAAATATTCGAGCTAAAGAGATGTTCTTAAAAGCATATCGAATCCTTGTCTGGCAAATAGTTCTGCATGAATATAAATCCCAGGCAAATTGTTCTGCATGATTTAAAAGTTCCTTCTGTCAGCTGATGAACTCATCGCACCAAATTATCAGCGTAGAGAAATAGTTTGTCCTCACGCCACAGAATGGCCGAGTCAGCGGTATTAAACGGTCTCATGCTCGTGATAATACTAAACACTAAAAAATGAGCACACGGACGACAGCATAAGATAGGAGGATCCTTTTCAAGCTCAACTTTCGAAGATACTCCTTACCTATCCCTGTCATGGCACTCGGAGTGTTAGAAGATAAGACTATCGGCGATCACGTTCAAGTTGGTGGTTTTCTTGTTCAGAGCCAACACTTGACGATAACTACTTGAGCACATAGGTTCCTGGGACAACCTTGCTCAGAAACAATTTGTTGAATTCAGGCATTGAGGACAAACATTTAAAGCTCAAGCACGCAGCTGGGTCAGTACCATACGTGTACTACTCGTGATAGAATGCTTACCTGTCGCAACAGTAACAAGAGCATCATCCTTATTCCACAGCCTTCCAGCGATGGGAAAGTATGATACCAATTGAAAAGTCGAGCGTTAGATTTTAGGCATGAATTAATATTGGACTCTCCAGGATCCTTTAAACTGGTCAAGGTGGAAGAAAGAGTGTCATTATTGGAGGCACGTGTCGCTCCCATCAGTTCGTTTATGGAATCTTATCTCGCCGATAATCCATAGCCTCTGTTTGGCAGCGGGTCTTGCGTGAGACGCAATTATTTGTTTTTTCTATTCGATTTAACAAGTAGCTATTCTCATTGGAAGTGGATCTGTTGGGCATCTTCTTAAGAAAGTGTAAAATATATAGATTCGATTCTTGCAGCTTACTCCTTTTTTACAGTGCTGGATTTAAAGACATTGCAGCCGAATGGGGCGTCTCGGTCAACTCAGTTGCTGCGACAAACGCAGACTTAGCAATGGCGCTCGGATGGTTTACCCTCTTCCAGGGCTCTCTGGCCATCAAAATAGGTCGCCGTCCCGTGTTCCTCTTCGCTTCAGCATGTCAATTTTTCACCTGTAAGTTCACTAGAGATTTCACAGTAGTGAAACGTCATAATTTAGTGCTATTTTTTGAGGTGTTTGGGCAGCTAAGTGTGGTTGAACGCTACTTTTCACAGCTAGCTGTTTATGTTCCTATCTTTTAGGTCTACCAACATCAACTCCTTCAAAGCCGCTAGAGTCTTTCAAGGTTTGTTTTAAAGTACTGTAATTCAAGTGAAGCACAGAACTTTCCTCACCAGGACGCCGAAGGGTTTGGAATGGCTCCATACGAAGCTCTGGCTACAGCTAGCATCGGGGACGTTTTCTTTGTACGTCTTTAGTCATATTTTTATCCTTATCTAAGTATCACCACAGGTTCATGAGAGAGGCACACGTGTGGCCATTTGGAGTTTCGCTATTGGAGGTGCATTTCTCCGTTTATTTTATTTTGATTTGTCTGCTGAATATTAGGTATGCTAAACAGGTGGAATAGCAGTCAGTCAAAATATTAATCTGAATCTTTCTCTCCCACTCAGAAAAAAAANCAGATAACACCGATTGTTAATGGCTTCATTATAAATCGTCCAGAACTGGGCTGGAGGTGAGTGACGGCTCTAGCATTTGCATTTGAAACACTTGCTAACTGTCCGCCCAGATGGACATTTTGGATTATAATGATTGTGTTTGGAATTAGCTTTTTGACCTCTATCTTTCTGATGCCTGAGACGATGGCGAGTGTCATTTTCACCTTTTCCCCCCTCCCATTTCGCCCCTTCCAATCTGATCTGGTCTCCAGTATGATCGTGAACCCATTTACGACACTGATTCTGGATCAACGCTTGAGGAGCTCAATAGATCAGGTCCGGTTCTTTCAGAAACGAAGGGCGAGCTCGTTGTTTCCTCTGAGGCGATCGTTGAAAAGACATATGATGAGGACTGTCCAGGAAACTTGAAAACAACTTCCGTAACGTCAGCTACATCTCATCTGTCTAATTTCACCTCGCCGCCAAAATCGTTCACTGAGGAATTGCGGCTTTGGAGCTACTCAAGCGACATCGGCACTGTAAAGGCTCTATTTCGTCCGTTTCCTTTCTTATTGAGTCCTGCAGTATGGTTTACGTTCTTTGCCTGTGAGTGAAACTACTGTCTCATACCGCCAACATTGTTGATATCTTCCTTAGATGGATGTACGACTGTGTAAGTTGTGTCCCTGTTCTTTCAATATTATATACACTTTCTGAGGTTGTAATTTTTGGTATACAGCTGGCTTGTCGGTAAGTCTTCAGCGCATTGTATGATTTTAGAGTCTAGAATATGTTATTTTTCTCAGTGGTATCTGTTATTTATTCCCTTGTCTTTGGAAGTGCACCGTATTTCTTTGATGCAACGAAGTAAGGCCTACATTTAACACAAATAGTCATCGACTTCACGCGAGCACATGTAGAACTGGACTCGTTTCTATTGGGCCGTTCATCGGATCCGTTCTTGGGACAGCTACAGCTGGGCCGTGAGTGTAAATCTATCTACCGCTGAAATCTGCTCACTTGGACATAAATGTAGTCTGTCCGACTGGTCTGTCAAATGGGCCGCGGGTAGAAACAATGGTATATACGAACCCGAGTTCCGACTCTTTCTCCTCGTACCCATGTTCGTGCTCGATATCGCGGGATACATTGGTTGGGTCAGTCGCATTCCTTCGGGTTCCTTGTCGCAATTATCGCTGGTGCAAACCATCTATCTTTGACCCTTTCGCAGGCTGTCATGCAGCCCAAAGGACTGCCTTGGAGTTTGTACTTCACTTATCTAGAACTCTGAACATACTCATCACTTTTTATTCTCAGTTGGCCCTGTCATTATGTACTCGATGATTGTGAGTCTGCACGATGTTACATTATATATATTTCTGCCTACTCTGGTTGAACTGACATATTCCTGCTTAGAACGCTGGTCAATGCATAGGCTCGACTGCCGTATGCAGCTATCTCATCGTTCGTCGAAATTACTACACCGCTACTTCAACTTATAATCCCCTTCCTTGATCATAGGATGTACACCAGAAAAATGCGCCTGAAGTGAGCTCTTTAGTGCATCCTTTTTTTCGTTCGTACACCCTCAGGTCTGAATATCAATGTTTCAGTGCTTCGCACTCGTCAACTTCTTGAAAAACATGGTTCTATACGTCTTCACCCTCTTCGTAAATGACTGGGTGATTAATCTGGTAGTTTTACATCCGGAATTTGTTTGGCGTCTTATACTGACCGCAGAAGTTATTCTGTATGCAGGGCGTCCTCTCTACTTTCGGTAAGCGCACTAAGCTTATTTTTCGATTGACAGTTCAGTTGGCTGAGGACTACTGGACCAGGCATGCTTGCTGCTCTGACAGCATTTTGCATTCTCACAGGTATTCCGATGGTGAGTATTAGCTACCTTGGCAATTTGGCTCACATGTTCTTAATTATTTTACTTCCAATGTTGTTCGAAATTCAATTCTTTCGTATCTAACTGACCATGATCTAGTACATTCTCGGAAAGAGGGCACGCAGCTTCGTCTCACGACGCCCGAAGCTCTTCTTGACGAATTGAACTGCATTATCAGAAGTTGTTTAAGATGTAAGAAATGATATCTTCGAAACAATAAAAAGCATGTACATATTCGTTCGCCTTCGATATTCCAGTGGCTTTTGCCCATGATTCTTCTCCTTTCGTGACTAACATGCGTAGCAGGCATGCTCTTTACTTTCATCTCATGGACGCTCTTTTTTNGGAATTTGGATAAAGTGTGATTATTTAGTACTTATGCCTGACATTGAAGGCTAAAGGCGAGATATATCGGAACTAGATACACTTCGACGTAGCAGGCGCATTGATTAACATCAGAAACTAGAGAAACTTTTATCAACATGCAGAAAACTATAAGACCAGTGCACAGTATAAACGACGGAACGAGCAGATAAAACATGGAATATACAAAGTATCTCATATAGGAAAGAAAGCGGCCTTTGCGAGATGCATCCCTACTCAGGCGCTGGCAGGTCAATCAACAACCATAGCACTGGCAGTACCCCCGCGTCGACCGCGTCCCCTTCTCCCTCCACGTCCTCGGGACGCACGGCCCCGACCTCTTCCTCCTTGTTGTTCGTACTCCGCTGGGTCGACACCAGGCGGTACAACAAGCACTTGCGCTCTTGGGTCAGAGAGTAGCTCGTCAGATCGCATTTTTCTGTAAGTTGATTTGTCAGCAGATAAGCTCCTCAGCAGTGTTGAATGCATAAATACGCACGATCCACCAGAAGCGTCTGGGTCCTCATCCATAAGAACATCCACGGTCCCATTCACTACCCCGCCAGCCAGTCTACCACCTAGCGACGTGCTGGCGCTGCCGATGACGGATACAGTGAGCGTATTGCCATCCGCTGATTTCCCATCATAGTCTATGACCGCGCGCTTCGCGTCCTCAGTGTTTTTGAACTTCAGACGGACGGTGACTTTGCTAGCGTCCTTCGGACCGAATACATACGATTCGATGATGTGTCCACACCTCTTGAAGATAGCCTAACAGACATCCACAAACCAGGATGGGCCGTAAGATTTCGCCACGTATTTTGAGAGCGAGAACGCGTATGTTGATTCTCGCAGAACAAGGAAAGCAGCGCTCACCTCGACGTCGGCTGCACTCGTTCCAGCTGCCAGGTTCTCAATCTGCACGACATTCGAACCCATTGCACTCGCTCCCTTTATGTTCAGGTCGGCCGATGAGGAGGACCGCGAGACACCGAGTCCAATAGCCTGTCGCAGAGCAAGAGCTGCGCCACTCGAGTTCACTCTTGGACCACTCATTGGTACATCCGACAGACGCGAATTGAGGCTCTTCCCAGGCCCCTTGTACAAGTCATGCTTCCACACATTGTCCTCATCGGCCTTTGACTGCCCGGGCTTGCTTGGTCGCATCTACAGCGTAGCCCGAGAGAATAAAGAGAGAAAATAGAAATGTATAAAACAGTGCAGCAGATCATGCAAGAGACAGACAAGCATTCGATTTGAGTGCCCTGCTGTTTGCTGTAAAAAAAAATGAGGAGTTACGAACGTATGGTGTTGAGCTGGAGCGACCACCACGGTTGCGGACTGGTCCTGAGCCCCCCTGGAGCGGCGTGATGTCCATGCGCTCTAGTAAAGAAGCCATCTTGTATGTCACAAGTTTGAAGGAAAACAGAAAGAGAGAGAGAGCGACGACGACGACGACGAACGAGATAGTGAGCAGTAGACACTGGGATGTGCCATTTGTGGTCGTCGCGTAGCCACGAGATTATGTAACAAAAGTGACTCTTGGTTTTACGGCAGAAGAGAGCTGCGACAGTTTAATATTAATTTTGTCTTATACTACTACATTTTTTGGAGATATTTTGACCCCGCAGATTCGAGGAAGCCAGTATGCCTCTAGTTTCCGTCGTTCGAGCCGTGAAGGTATTTATACGTACATAATCATACAAAGTTCGTGTATTTCAATGCTGAGTCCCACGGTACTAACCACCACCCTCGCTTTCTTTGCAGTTCAGCCTTACAAAACAAAAAANTGGTTACACGTCCGTGCCGTCGATTCCGCTGTGCGTCCCGTGCGTCCCGTGGCCGATGACGCCTGCGACACCGAGCGCGCCGCCAGTAGCGACGCCCGCGCGCGCGGAGCTCCGCATGGCGTGCTTCGACCTCGTCTTGTACGCGCTCGATGCTGCGGAAGTAGCGAACAGTCTTGACGCGCAGCTCGAGCGTCGCGTCGCTGTCCGCGACGATGAGCGCCCAGGGGTGGTGCTGCAGCGCGGAGAGTGTCCACTGGGTTCGAGTAAGAGATCAGAGACATGGATACTTCCAAGAGAATTCGCGCAAGGGTAGCTTACGAGGTGGTTTACGCCTTCTTCAATGGCCTTGCTCAGGGCGAGTGCCTTGCGTTGGCCGGTAACGACAACGACAACCTCGCGAGAATCGAGGACAGTCCCGACGCCAACAGTCAAAGCCATGCGAGGGACCTGTGCAAAACGAAACGAATGAGTTGAAGAGTAAAAGATAGGCAAAGCAGGACACGTACCGCATTGATGTCATTATTGAAGAAACGCGCGTTGGCGAGGATCGTGTCGTATGCGAGCGTCTTGATGCGTGTGCGCGACTTGAGAGAACTACCTAAACGCGTCATTACGGCGCATCAGCTTCACTTGCAGGCGTGTCGTCCTGGGACAAAGACTCACCGGGTTCGTTGAATGCGATGTGACCGTCCTCACCGATGCCACCAAGGAAGAGCTCAATGCCGCCTACGGAACGAATGAGCGCCTCGTATGCAGCGCATTCACTATGCAAATCCGCCGCTGTCCCGTCGAGCAGGTGGACCTGTGTCGGCGGAATGTCGACTGAGCATAGTATATGCAACCAAGAAGCATGCGTGCGAGTTAAAGGAAGTTAATAAACGCATATACGAAGAAACTGGGGGGTAAACACGTACTATGACTGAAGAACTCGCGGAACATGAAGGTGTGGTAGGACTCGGGGTGATCTCGCGGCAGACCCACGTACTCGTCCATGTTGAATGTGATGACATGCTTGAATCTGCAGGTTCCAGGTTTGTGCGTCAGTTAAACATCCACGACGCGCATACGTGGTGAATGCAGACGACGTACGAGAGCTTGCCGTCCTTGACCATACGGATGAGTGCACGGTACGTCGGGAGCGGCGACGAGCCCGTTGGAAGACCCAGCACGAATGGCTTCTGCGCTGTCGGCGCGAACTCCTTGATCCTGGGAGGGTTATTTTCCGTCAGAATTGCGCATACACGCAGCAGAAATTGTTCGAGCGCATACCGCTTGCAGATGTAGTTGGCAATGTACTCGCCGACGAAAAGCGGGTCGTCACGAAGAATAAGACCTGTCTACGCCGTCAACGGCGGCGGCAACGACGAGGAGCGAAAGAGGAGGGGACATACGCATGGTGGTTGGCGGTGAGCAGCGAGCGCTGATCGCGCCAGCTGGCAGGATACTTATCGACGGCCATACCGGGCCGAAGTCCTCATGCGCTCGCCCGGTACCGAGACGCTCACAAAAAAAAAAAAAAGAATACATAAACATATATTATGCCCTGGTCACTAATAGGTAAGTAGTGGATAATAGTGTAGTCTATCAAGCATAGAGCATCGAGGCAGCTGCAGGCCATGTCCATCGAAAAGAAAAACCGGTCAATCCCACTGCACATGCTGCGCGTACTCGCGGATGCTCGACACGAACATGTCTTTAATCTCCCCTCCTGCGCCGGTCGCAACCTTGACAATCAGCTCGTTAAGGCCCGTCGACCCGAGAATATCCACATGGTCGCTCGTGTTCGCGCCTCCTCGAGGGATGCTCGGCGTCGGAAGGTGAGGGAGCTGAAAAAAAGATAGTCAGTACAAGCTTCGCTGATGCAAAAAGGTCGACTGACTTCAATCGTGGTGACTTTTATCCCAGCTGGGTTCCACCGCTTACGCTTCCATCCCTCAGCGCACATTGCGCCCAAACTCAGCAGGCTGACGGTGCCATCGCCCTCACCGATCTTGACTCCGTTCCTTACCTGCAATTATCATCAGCCACAGAATCTCTTCGACGTCGAAACTCAAACATGCGCCCACTCGCCTTCGGATGTGACTGTTCATCGGACACTTCGAAGTCTATCCAATTCTTGCGCGACAACGGCAAATCAAGTGGTGCACGCGGGGTCGTACAATTTTCCATGTCCGCACATACGGCGTTTTCGGCATCAGCGGAAGTCTCATCGTATTCGTACTCTCCGCGCGCATACCTGTGAATGAAGATTAAAAGGGAGAGAAAAAGAGGTATTTTGTTTTTCATGCGCACCAGTATGCACGCTGATGGTTAATTCAGGTGAGTACTCACCTATAAACTTTAAACAGATGTGCACTCACTTCAGTATCTTTTCCGTGACCATAAGCGCAGAATATCTTCATCGACGGGGCGTCAGGCAATCTAATGGGAAATAAGTATCTCTCATTTCGCAGCAGTTTTTGAGAAAGAAATGTAAGAGCCCTTACCTTGATTCGAGTGGATTACTCCACTTGGTAGGGTCATCATCGTTCAACTTCAGCTTTTTCTCGTCCCGTTCGATTCCACACGAATAATTAGTCGCCATCATTTTCTGCGCAAAGCAAATTCCTAGTCAGCTCTCCCACCTCGTTTCGTTCCACGCAAATTAAAAGAAAACGCACCTGGAAGCTGACAGGCGTATGTTCCAAAATCCACGTCCCCGCCTCCTCTGCTGTCATGTTATTTGTATCCGTTGTCAGACTCACTTCCTCATTCTGTTTATCGTTCGCATTCTGGCCAAGAATTTCAGTTGGTCGAAAGGAGAAGAAACTCCCATGCGATTGCGTGCAATTTCCATAATCATCTGGTGCATGCGTGTGATTCCCCCAAATGGCATCTCCACCCTGACATTATAATACGTCCAAAAATGAGAAAAATGGTCACAACTGTTAATCTGAGACATTCTGCTGACCTTAATCCACATACTTGCGCTACCTGCCCAGCTGCGGAACAGCCTTGCACGTTCTTTACGGGAGAAAAAGCGCTCGAGTACTAAAATAAAATCGTCAACTCTTTAGAATTGCTCGACAAATAGAAAGTTGGAAATAAAATACCATATGCCCCCGTAGGATTGATCTCAACTGTGTCCCTCATCTCTCCGGAGAGGAATGCAGCCATCGCTTTCGGCTAGGAACTATAGTCATAATCATGTTCCAGAAAGAGAGAGAAACATATTACTCACGACCCCCTGAGACCAAAAACAGTAGCTGTAAGCATTTTGCGTGAAAGTTGAGGAAATAAGCATACAAGATGCGTTCCGGCTGCAGAGATAAACGATTCGATATGGTCCTAAAAGGTGGTTGGTTTAGAGATAGCCAGATAAACTACATGAGAATCTCCAGACCTCCACCCATGTCGGACCTCCGCCGCCAAATCGAGGCGATTCAACCCATTTGAAGCTGGTAGGAGAAGTGCAAAAGTAAATTAGAGAAAATTTAGGCATAATATAGATACTCACAAATACTAAGGATGTGATTGATCAGCGCGACTTACAGACGAAATTCAACAAACAGAAGCATACCAGCACAACCTGACGGCAGCGAGACTAGCATTCAGAAGCTCTTCTTCGGTGGTCAGCGACGTATGTTCTGCGTACCGTACTACCCATAGAATGCGCTACTAGGACGACCTTCTTATCATGTCGCTTTCTGTAGCATAAATAATCAATAATGAGGCTTAGTGGTCGGTGGAAGCTTGTTACCTCATCTCCTCTATGCTTGCTTTCAGCCTGGAAAAGTAACCATCGCGTTCCTCCAAGTTCCAATATGACAGCCGCCAGTCGTAAGCCGCTAAGAGGAGGTTGTTCGTATCGTAACCAACAACAGCAAGGTTCTCGACGATCTTGGACCAGATCCAGTAGCCCTGGATGAAGGATGATGCAGCATCGATGCCTAAGGCAGTTTTTTTATCAAGGCAAGTTTTTCTCGTTGACAAGCAATTTGACATACCCTGCGCGGCTCGCACTTTCACTCCCGGCGGGTCAAGCCCTGTCTCCGCATCCAGAAGCACAGAAGCCATCCATTTGTCGCGGTTGAAAGTTACCTGAGAAATCATACTGACGTATAACAGTGTTCATAACTCTCAAGCAAAGCCAGATATGAAGAAACCACATACTGAAGCCCACCCCAAACCTTCTCTCTAAACCAGCCACGATACTCATCCGAGGTGGACCACGACTCAAGCCCGGTCGAAATGATGCCGGGGATGAGCACAACGGGGTAGTTCGCGCGAAGACCGCGGTCGCGCATGTGCTCGCCAACTCTGAACTCCCGCCCGTCGTTGTTGAGTTTCCAGGGCTCGGGAATGCGCGACTTGAACGCTTCCCATTCGGACTCGAAGCGACCCCAGTCCAGGTCAATGACAGGGAAAACACTCGAGAAGAAAGCCCCGAGGTCGGTCTGCGATTGTTCGAGTAGCAGGCCAAGTTGGGTGGGCATCTCGAGTGGGCCCGTCGAAGGTGCGATAATTATCGCACTGACTACCGTGCCAACTACAACACAGATACTGAGAGTCCGAGAATCCAGTAATATGCCAAGCAGGCATTTGAAAAACACGCACGGAAGATGCCCAGAGGGAAGACACATTTGCGCGAGGAGAATATAGATTTCTATAGTGCATGATTCTTCAGAATCAAACTCTTGAATATGGTCGTGAAACGCACGCTCTTCAGCTTTTCCTTCGCTTTCTCCGAGGCCCGCTCCTCGATGGTGCTCGCCGTTGAGCTGCTGCTCGCCGATGTATTTACATCTTCATTCTCAGTCGCAGGCTCTTCTGAGTTATTCCGCCAAAACCATGTCTTTCGTTGCCTCAAAGGCATCGTGGAGTTGGTACGAGTTGAAATACTTCCACGCGTGAGGACGCGCCCACTTACGCGAAAGGGACTACATAATACGAATCCGAGACAAGATACGAAGAGCTACATGAAAATCTACTTGAAAATTGTTAAAAAATTAAGTATAGCAATGTTAGACATGGATTATGCAGAATTCCTCAGCTGAACCGCGGTATCAGCTGGAAATAAGTTCTCCAGAGTGTCTACAGACTCCTCCACGGTTCCCATGTATACGAGAAGTACATCGATCAACATATTCTCGTCGACTGGGCACGGAAAGCGAGCCCTAAAATTCTGCGGGTAGGATATGAAGTCCCCGTCGCCGAAGATTTCTTCTTCTGAAAGCCTGCATATAATAGACGGAATTAGCTTTCTTCGAACGAGCTGCAGAACTTGAAGACACTCTCACCCACGCTTCTTGAAGTATGCCATCCTCTCGAGATCCCATTCACGGGCTTCAGAAAGGAACACCTTGGTAGCTTCTCCGACATCGTGCACACGCTCACGCTCTTCTTTCGAAAAGTCATGGTGAATTAAGCCCTGCCAATGCTCATCGGCCAGGCGATCGCCGGACTTGACAAAGAGAGAAGGGAAGAACGAACGCATAGTCTTAGACAGAATATACGCCTTCGGTGAGATCCACAGGCTGTGTATATACTGTAGTTATGCCCAGATAAAAAGGCATGCATATGAAAAGAGAGCTAAGACTCACTAGACGGTACAACTGCAGAACGATTTCCTCCAGGTAGACAAGTCGAATGCCATCCTTCACTATCTTCTTCAGCGCTTTCTTTTCTGCATGATTAAGTATTCGCACCCCGGGTTTGGACGACGCAGTATAACGTGCGTTGAGGGCGAGCGCAGTTTTGGCCTGTTTCTCAACGAGGCTGCGAGTGAATTCGATCTGCGCGAGGATCTCAAGCAAGGTCGGTATGCTTTCGTAAAGAAAAGTGGGCTCTATGATGCCTTTGGCAGCATAGACGAGCACAGAGAGCGGCGGACACTCGTTCGCATCGACATGCGGAAGAATATGCTGCTCGATATGTGCTATAATTTATAAAGCCGCTATACATCGTTCATTGCCGCGGTTTGAAAGTGAGCTACCCACTGTACAACGCCTCTTTCGAGTCGGCTTCATGCGGCTCTATTTCTGACACCAATTTCTTCAAAGTCTCCATTAACGAGAGACAAGCTGAAGTGACTGTAAGACGCGTAGAAAGGAAAGTTAGGGACGCGACGCGTCTTTGTTTAGTGGATCATGTGATATATTCGAGCGTAAAATAAATATTATGAGTACAAAACTACTTGATACACCCAGAGATTGATTCAGACAATTATAATCTAGCGACCGTCCTTAGGACCCGTTCTCCAATTCTCGATAAAGTTCATGATGACGTTCTTTACCAGTGTGAATGGGACACCATTCTGCACCAAATCCCAAGTTCGCAGAGCCAGTTCCTTCTGGTCTCCGTTCTTGAAACTTGTTTCGACTATACCGAGCACCTTTCGCGTTGGCGCGAGCACCTGCTGTGCATACAGGTCAAGAGGCGGCATCTTTGTCGGAACTCGTATTAAGAACGACTCCTCACTAAATCCAGGTTTAGCCCCTCGATATACACAAAACATGAAGAAACTCGACGTACGCAGCATTGGGATATGGGTGCCGTAGAAAACCTTCCTGTTCATCATGTTCAAGATCATCAGACACAACCGCAGGCGGTACATGCCCGTCGCCGTTGCGTTCGCGCTCTCTTTCGATCTGCGCCTCCTTCTCCGCCCACGCACGCTCCTCCTGCTCCTTCGTACGCATCCAGGCTGTCTGTTTATCGAGATCGAACATCATCAGATCCATTTTCTCCTGTGCAGCCCAGCGATTCTTCGTCATCCAAATATACCAGCCCTCCTTCCAGTATCGCACGCCCTCAGCTGCCGAGCGGGTGCCCGGGACCCCGCCAACAGCACCATCGATGATCGCACTGGAAGGTTGACCCTCGGGTGGAAGGGGATACTCATTTGCAGCACCGTTGACCACATGCGAGCGAGAGTCGAGAGAGAAGTGCGTTGTGAGCTGCTTGACTTCGTGCTCGAATACACGCCGAATGCAGAGAGAGCGACATCGTGGATCTCGGCCCTCAAACCTGCCGCGCACGGATTGCGAGCACCAGGTGAAGCAGCGTTCGTCTGTCTTTGGAGAAAATTTCCCTTGCCACAGAAAAGCGAATCAGAACACCAGTCAACATATAGCCCAGGATTGACGCCTCACCTTGAGCTGGTCGCTTGATCTTTATTGGGCGAGTAAATACGCTGTCCCACACCCAGTCCAAGGAGACCTCTGGATCTTCCTCGGGCTGTTTTGAGGGATTTGGATCAATGATTCCAACCATTATGAGATTATAACGAGAGTGAGAGTAAGTGAACAATGAAGAATAAGAGAGTAAGAGAGAGCTAAGCTAACTAGCAGTCACAGTCACAAATGGTAACGCTGCAAAGTAGGTCCGGCCCTAAACACCAGTCTAGAAAATTAATTTTTATTTTTTCTCCTCTTCGTCACAAACCACTGCGTTCGCGCCTCGCGCCGTCCAAAGGACTGCTATCACAACACACACACGAAGAGCTCGCTCAACGAGTGACGCTCTCCTCTTCCAGCTGTGGGGAAAGTCCCCGGAGACACCGCAGAGGGCTCGCCTCAGGGCGTCGTTGTCCTCCACTTCCGGAAAGCAGCCGCCTCCAAGCATGGTGGACCGGAGGACGTACGTAGTCGAGGATGGATTTGCATAGATGCTGAGTCCTATTTGGGTCGCACGCCGTCTTGCTCCCACCCACTGCCCTCTGCATGCTCGCCCGCGCGCGCAGGGCGGGGTGGAGCGAAGATATGAGCTTCGTCTTTGCATTCCAAACCTGCGTGCCATAAGTGGCCTGCACCATGTTGCTCATGATTACAGTTATGCAGTCTCGACCTTTTGTTGTCGAAACAGAATGGGGCCTACTCTTGGTCGGCGCTATATGTTTGAATTTTTTNAATACTTCATCTGCTTCGCGGATGCCCAAGCTGTTTTCTCTTTTTGGAACAAAGGTGAGTTGGTTTTTTTCTTTCTTTTTTTNCTAGTGATGCCGTTCTTTCTTTTGATTGAATTTCTTCAGGGAGTAATACCCGGCTGTTAGCAGTCGTGGGCGTGCTCCAAAATTTGACACCCTGAACTCGATACTCTTTTCAGACTGTAGTCTTCCATTTCATCGCACACTAATATTCCCTTTGACAGGGTTGCTTGCTTCCGAGTGTCCTTCCACAGTGGCCAATATTTTGTTCTCTGGAGAGGGTAAGTCGAAGAAATCTATATATCTCAAGTCTATGTTTCTGCCATTCTATATATGATGAACATCAACCGTATGCAATTAGGAAGTGCCGTCCGAAGCTTTATGCACTTGTCGACACCCGGTTCCCTGATCCTTCTTTTTTTNCATTTGTCATCATTGTTTATTAATTTATCGACGCTGACGTTCATTTAGTTTTTCGTTTCGTTTCACAGTAATACGTCTGCCGATATAATGCATGTGGACGGCATAGTCTCGATGCGCTCTGATAAAATCATTACTTGACCATTTTCGGCGTTTCGGAGTGAGATACAACAACAGCCAACAACAGTGACGTGAAAGCTGAGTAGAGCATTTTCAGCCATGGTTACGCAGTTCATTTCATATCAATCGAATGAGGATAATTTTGTTAAAGCTGAAAGCGAAGATCTGCGTTTTACAGACAAGTTAACGCATGAACAGTAATCTCTATTAATTGAATTTTAACAATCGGTTTCTAGATGTCAATGATGTTTTTAATACGTCGATAATGCTGAAACGTATTTGTGGTACATTGCGGTAGTATGCCTTGTGAAATGAAAGCCATGGGCGACTGCAGAGGAACGAATCGACACCAAATTGAGCCTCATTGCACGACTCTGGGTTTTTCTCCTTTCTCCAAAGAAGTTTGCGATTCGACAAAGCATTGCAATCGCGTCGATACCTGATCGGCAGACGCAGAAAATCGCGATGCAGATCGAAGTGTATACACTATAGGCAGTAAGAATTATTTGCTCTATTGTATTAATATTCTTACTATCACCGATCAAACGACTATCTACCAATCGCACTACTCTGGAAGATTGGAACGTATATTATGATGCAATGATGTCAGGTAGAAGTTGAGCTTCATAAAAGAAGGTAGTCCGAGGCCTCTTCGTGTTCTCCTCCCAACTGACGTCCTCCCTCCCTTCCCCATCTCCTCCCTCAGTGCTTTCTTTGTCTCCTGTTCTTTTCGCTCTTAAAATGCACGCTGTATCTACTGCTGCTGTCCTTGCGGTGAGTCTCTTCACATATTCGTGATTTTCTGTTTTACTCTTGGAAGAAAAGAAGAAAAGTTTTTTTNGATGTGCGTTAACCATGTTTTTTGTGCCAGCTCTCCTCGTCCTTCGCGGCCGCTGCAAACGTGTTTGTGCAGGTCGGCGGAAACATGACAGCTGGCGACAACACCACAACCTTCTCGCCCCAGCGTGTTGTGGCCAAAGCTAATGACATCGTAGTCTTCAACTGTACGCAAAGTCTTTATTTTTGTTTAGGTCAATTTTCAATTCTGACTTTGAACCTTATTTACCAGTCTCCCAGGGCACTCACTCTGCGACGCAGTCAACCTTTGCCTCGCCCTGCATCCCCGCACACGACACAAACATCACTATCAACGGCTTCGACTCTGGCTTGCGCCAAGCAGGGAACGCTGGCGGCGCCGTCACAATCCTGTCTGTGCCCATTTCAGACCCCAACGAGGCCATCTGGTTCTACGATGCCAGCCCTGGTGCGTGCGGCTCTGGTGCCGTCGGCTCGATAAACGACAACGAGAACGGGAACGCGACCCTTGCGGGCTTCGTGGTGCGTGTGCCTTGTCGTTTGGTATGCACAAAAGGAATTGACTTCGATTTTGATCTGGACAGCGCAATGCTGAACGTCTGAACGGCACGGCCGCCTTATCTTCATCGGTTTCAGCGACGGCTACATTTGCGGTATCGTCCACCGTAAGCTCGTCCTCTGCAGGCAGCAGCGGTACCTCGTCTGCCGGGTATAGCACCTCTGTTATGACGAGCGCAAGCGTTTTTGGCCCGCTCGCCGTTTTTGCATTCGGCTTTGCTCTTTTTTAAATTCGACCCCCCGCAAATGCCTATTCAAATCCTCAGTGACATTCGAACGGCGTTCCCGAATGCTGACCTTTCCTTTCTCACCTATTAACTTAAGGCCCTCAATACGCTTCACAAGAAACACATACAGTAGTACAGTATATGCGCCGTACCAGACCTCATCGGCGCTTTGTTTATTTGACACTGTTCTGCATCTTGTTGTGATTCTCCCCTTGGCTAGTAGTTCTTTATAGTTCTTTTGGTCTCCCTGTCTCTTTGTTTTTTGTTAGGGCAATTTCACTATTTTCTTAGCAACTTTGCACTGCAGTTATGAATGAGCTGCAAATTACATAATGAAGTCCGTGGCTGGCAACTTAAGAGTCACTAGTATTTCGATGTCCTTGCTTCCTCCCACCATCTTCGACTTCGCATAATTGTCGACTCGCGATACAAGCTGAAATGATTCCTCGAATATAGCTGCATCTCACCTCCCAACTCAAATACTTACTTCGCAGCTACTTTCTATACATATTTATCTCCTGATTTAACTGCCGGGCTTTTTTTTTTTGGTCCCGCGTTGTATGTTCGGCGAATCCGAGTCAGAGAGCCCGCGCACTGGCAGCCCGTGGGACAGTTTACTTTCTCAATCGGATCCTGCGTCACCCACTGTAGAGGCTGCAGTCACTAAGAGCCCCAGGGTCGTCCCACAACTCGTCCCTGAGGTTGAAGAGGTGCGTCGTGAGTAATCCAGAGCTCACAATTTATCCTAACATGTCTGTACGCAGGGCAACATCGAGTACAAACTGCGTCTCCTCAACCCCTCCTCCGAGCGCTTCACGCGGCTCGTCACGCAGCTCAAATGGCGCCTGCTCGAGGGCGGCGGGCAGGCGTACTACGAGCTCGGCGTCGCGGACTCCGGGCAGCTCATCGGCCTCTCGCGCGCGCACCTCGAACAGTCCCTGCAGACGCTCGAGGAGATGGCAGGCGAGATCGGTGCGTCGGTGATCGTGGTCAAGGAAATCGAGCTCCCTGCGGCGATGGTGGGCGCCGCGGCCGCAGCTACGACTGCGGCTGCGGCTGGCGCCGGCGCCGCTGATAGCCAGCAACGCGGTAGAATCACGATGCACATGCGTAAGGCGCGCGTAGTGGATTTTATTGAGGTCTCGGCGACAGACACAGGGGAAGAGACGGAGTTGTCGTCTCCGGAGGAGCTGGACGAGAACGACAAGGACGATGACGAAGAGGGTGCTGTCACCTCTATACCCCCTTTGTCTCCTGACTACTCGGACAGCGACGATGGCGGGATGTTCACAGCCGACCTCGAGATCGCGTCAGTCTACAAACCACGACCGCACCGCCAACGTACCCGCACGCCTATAAATGTATATACACCTGCGCCGCGTCTCTACACAACGTCTTCACTGGACACGCTCAGCCTCAATGAGCTCCCTGCCCGGAGTGCACCCAGGGACATTCCGCTCTCGTCCGTCCGTAAGGTCGCGAACCGCGAGAAGAAAGAGCACCAGCGTGTGCCGAAAGCTCAGGCGCCGCCTCAGCTTGCTGTAAACATCGGATTGAATGATGCGTCGACGCGTTCCGACACAGTGGGCACACGCACACACATGAAGGCCCTAGATGAGCTCGAGCGAGCCGCTGCTGTTCTCAGCCTCAACGACGCCGTTGACATCACAGTGGCGCCACCATCGCCCTTAGAGCTAGGATATGGGAATTATGTTAACACCAGCGACGTGATGTACAAGGGCCATCTCATCCCAGACGATGTGACGATGCGCCGCTTTATTGTCGAGGCTCTTGTCGTGCGCAAGATGTCCCTCGACGAAGTCTTCCTGGATTTTGTAAATTTGTAAAAAAACAAAAAAAATAGAATACTATGGAGTTGATTTTGCATTGCTTGTACTATTCCTTTCTCTCTTTCCTTTGTTCTTTGTCTCTCCCGCTACAACACAAATTGCTGTCTAATGATATTTTTTNCTCGGACAAGAAATTTAATTACAGCGTTTTCGGAGTCAGAGTGTGGTTAGTAAAAAATAAAACTAAGGAAATCTGGCTTGTGAACAAAAGCGTATTTATGTCATGTAAACTCTGCTCGTTTGTCAATTGGTACTCAAAGACCAACCAAAAACTTCATAAAAGTTGTATGGTAGATAAATTCCGAAAAATACTTCAAGATAGTTTCAGTCAAGCTTGCTTGCCATCGACAAATTCTAGCTTGAGCGCATTGATATCAATTCCGTCAAATGTGCGTACATTGACGCCGACGAGGCCGAGACCAGTATACAAAATGTTGGAGCTGCAGACAGGGCAGAATCGGCGTTTGATCATCTTCTTGTTCCACTCGTACACAGATGTCTCGTCGAGTGAACCAGTCGTGAAGCGAAAGCGCGCCTCAGGTGCGTACCTATAGTAAGAAAATAAAAATAAGACAATAGAATAAGAAGAATACAAGATGAACTTGAAGAACAAGAGAAATTAGACATACACGAAGATTTCGCCTGTCTGCGTGCAGGCACTGCAATTACAGGATATAGGCGGACGTGCCTCGAGAACGGGGTGCTCGAGTTCGTATGCAAACTTGCGGCAATGACAGCCACCAGTGAATGTCTTGATCTCTGCACCTTCTGGCCACTTCCTGAAGAGCGGTGGAACGTCGGCATCAACAGGAGCAGAAACGTTGGGGACAGACATGACTATTAGTGTTCACTAATGATGGTAATGATAGAAGAGGCACTGAATGTGCGAACTCAAGCATATTCAAATACTGTAGCTGGAAGTCTGAGGTTCGAGCGTCATGAGTCCTTCCTTGCCTTTTCAGGCGGTACTGGCAAGGAGACTCTTCAAAAGAATAATAGTTCTGGATGTCTGGCCCCTCTGGAATGTTTTATGAGCCATCTAAAGCATTTGTTCTCCCTGATTTCCACCAAAACCCTTATATATCAATTGTTCAAGACTATCTTATTTGCTACTCAGCCCTACATGCAGCACAGACCAGTGAATCATGATTCATCTTATTCACCATTTTCTTTATCAATTAAATGTTCTTGCGATCGATGAATTCTAGCTCAAGCGAGTTGACATCAATTCCGTCAAATGTGTGTACATTGACGCCGACGAGGCCGAAGCCAGTAAACAAAATGTTGGAGCTGCAGACAGGGCAGAATCGGCGTTTGATCATCTTCTTATTCCACTCGTACACAGACGTCTCGTCGAGTGAGCCAGTCGTGAAGCGAAAGCGCGCCTCACGCGCATATCTGGAAGTTCAAATAAAGTTCAAATAAGCAAAGAATAAGGTGAATAGGAAAGAAAGAAAGGCATACACGAAGATTTCTCCCATCTGCGTACAGGCACTACAATTACAGGATATAGGCGGACGCGCCTCGAGAACGGGGTGCTCGAGTTCGTACGCAAACTTGCGGCAATGACAGCCACCAGTGAATGTCTTGATCTCTGCGCCTTCTGGCCACGTCATGAAGGACGGGAGGGACTCCGGCGAGACGGATACTTCGTGGACAGACATGTTTGTGTACTGGTGATGGTGATATCGAAAAGAAAGGGATACGCACGCTCAGTCGGTTTAAATACTGGAGCCCTAGTGTTGCATTCGCACGCACCGCGGTGCCGAGCATCACGGATTTTGCAAAATCAATCATAACATGCACATATATAATATACTGTGCTTGACGGGGTAATGAACAGCCACCCTGTAATGAACAAAACTCACTGCCCAACCTCAACAACTTGGTGAATCCTTATGCAAAAAATATGTATACATACAGTAGAACCTCTCTGTAAGCATTACTGTATATAAGCATTACCTGTACATAAGCATTGGTTTTGGCATCCACCAGGCTGGTAGATACAAAATTAAGGGTCCTATAAGCATAACACATTGAGGCTGGTGAAAATTTTTATTGCAAATTATGCTTATCGACAGGTAATCTTAGAAGGTTTAGTAAGCATTTTAGTCTGCTTTTGGTAAGTAGCCACAGTGTCACTTTGAGCCACAATCCAAACTTTAGCCACACAAACACACTAATAAACAAACTTGTAGCCCCTTTAAATACAAAATATATATGAACTGAATATTGTTAGGACTGCACTATTGCTGTGGTAATAGTGTAGAACAAGTGGTAGATGATAGAGTTAACCTGACTAGCTTGGTAGTTTAGAGGGGTTCACTCTTAAGTGTATTAGTTATAGTGGTGATAGTTAATTGAATTAAACTGAGGTTCTAGGAGTGCTACCTTGCCCTCCTTTTATACTGTACAGAGGCAACTGTCACCTGCTCTGCTGCGCAGTGTGGCTTTACTACTTATGGCTATCTAGACTGTGGTTACTGTGCACTGCTGCACCTTGGTTGCTGTGCATGACTGTGCTTTGTCCTTATGACTTGTGGGCCTCTTCCTATATGGTCATCCCTTGCTGCACACGACTGTGCTTTATTGCTGCTGCTGCTGCACACTATAGGTGTTACAATTTCCTTACTTTATCTTGTCACATCACTCCACTTATCTATCCATCTCATCTCATCATCCGCTTACTTCAACAGTAACCCCTGTATCTGTTAAGCCAAAGGCTATAACAGTGACGAGGTGATGAGTAAGAGCAAAGTGGCAAGTAAGCAGAGAGCCGAGATAAGGTAAGGAAATTGTAACAGTATCACCTGATCACTTGTTCCACCAAGTTCCATACCCTTCTATGCTGACTGATGCTCATCCTTCACTCAGTCATCCTTTCCATCACTTTCCATCACTTTCCACCCCTATGTACTAGTAGTATATAAGGCATGTACTCAGAGCCCTAAGCCCCAAGCTTGAGCTCTTCGTTCTCATAGCCAAACACCTTGTCTACCAGTCTACCAGTGTGCTCTTTAGCCCTTCACCAGTACCAGTCAACCTTCTCAGGCCCTAACCCGGCTCACCGCTTACTCGTCACCCTGCTCTTACTCGCTACCTCGTCACTGTTACAGCCTTTGGCTTAACAGTTATAGCCATTGGCTTAACACTAGCTCAAGCTTACCTATCTGCCGACGNTTTTTACGTCTAGGCAAACCAATTCACCACGGCCCAATTACCAGCACCAACTACCAGACCAACTCGACATTCCACTTGGAACCACCAGTACAAAGTCTTTGAAGACACAACCAGGGGAGAAACTCGATACTACTCCTGGGAACAGACACAACCAAATCAACCCCCCCACTGGTTCTACCTCACCAATGACCCAGAAGACGCTGCAATCCACTTTGAGATAGCCGTCCCCAACTACCGTGAAATTTTTGAAGAAACCCGTACACCTAACCCATCTCCCATCCAACCGACCATCGAACTTCCCACCCCACCAGTTTCCAACATCCAGCAATGACAACCTCAGTCTACACCTCTCCCACACACCCCATCCACTAGCACCATGCCATCCCACATCCCTCTTTCCCCTCAACCAGCACCTACTTCATTAGCCAACATGTCCACCCCAACCCCCACAGGAGAGGCCCGCCTCAGCAAACCCAACAACTTTGATGGCGATAAAAGCTATGCCCGCCGCTTCCTATCCAGTTGCCAGGCCTACCTCTCACTCAACGAACGGATCTACAACACGGACAAAAGCAAAATCATCTTTGTCCTCTCCTTTATGCAAGAGAAAGCTGCGGGAGACTGGGCCACCAACCGCACCACCGTCGCCCTTGCCCCAAATCCCACTACCAACATACCTACTGGTTTTGGTACTTGGGTCGACTTCCTCAATGATTTCAGGAACACGTTCATCACCACGGATGACAGTGCCGACGCCAGACGCCAACTCCTGAATATCAAGCAGACAGGCACAGCCGATGACTACAACACTCAGTTCAGATCCCTGGTCACCCGCTCCAATATATCAGACAAAAATGCGCTATCCGAAATGTACCAGCAAGGTCTCACCTGTGGCCTCATACAACGCATCTATGCGAGAGACAAACTTCCTGACACCATGGAGGAATGGTACCAAGCAGCATCTCGGGCTGACAATCTTTACCGCCGACTCCAGGCCCTCAATGCCACCAGCACCACCACAACATCCTCCACACCACGTTCTACCCGCTTCAAAAACCTTTTTTCCACCACCACTTCCTCTTCCCCCACACCTACCAACTCACCCAACCGCCCCAAGAAGCTGACACCAGAAGAGCGTGAGAAATGCATGAAGGAAGGACGTTGCCTAGCCTGTCGAGAAGTCGGACATAATGCTCGGGACTGCACCAAATATAAAGCCCACACACCAACCACCATCCGCCAAGTCGCTCCTGACCCAGTACCCACAACCCCAGCACCTGTGGCAGCTGAACCAGCAAAACCCACCTCAAAGGCTGAAATCATCGCCCACATCCGCTCCCTGCTGCAGAATGCAGGCGATAATGTTGCGGAAGAAGTCCTGATGGAGCTAGACAATACAGATTTTTGAAACGGAGGATCAGAAAGGCGCTGAGCCCTCCCATTACCATATCACCTGTACTTGTATCTGATTCGTCGAAACCTACAATGCAAATTCCTGTTCAAGTTAAAGTTTATGGTCAAACCGTCTTAAGCAATGCCCTCATCGACTCAGGAGCGGAAGGAAAATTCATCGACTCAAAATTTGTTGCTAAACACCGGATCCCAGTTCGAAAACTTGTCAAACCCATCCCTGTCCACAATGTTGATGGCACCCCTAACCAAAACGGCACCATCACACATTACACACTTCGCCCCCTATTATTCGGAAACAAGCTCACCATGGCATTCCTCCTGGTCACTTCACTCGGAAAGGAAGACATCATNCTGGGTCTACCTTGGCTTAAACAGCACAACCCCTTAATCAATTGGAAAGAAGGTACAATTTCTATTAGGCGAACCACTACAGCAACCTCCTTGGCCCAGCGCACCACCAAAACCATTAAACCACTCAAGGATTCAATACCGGCCCATTACCACAACTTCATCCACCTATTTGAAAAGAAGGCAGCAGAACGATTCCCCATTGAACGACCATATGACCATGCCATTGATCTCAAACCTGACTTCGTACCTCGTGACTGCAAACTCTACTCCATGACACCAAAGGAAGAACTTGCTCTAGACGAATTCCTCACTGAAAACCTACGCAAAGGATACATTCGCCCATCCAAATCACCTATGGCATCCCCTTTCTTCTTCATTGGTAAAAAAGACAACACTCTTCGACCTTGCCAGGACTACCGTGCACTCAATGAAGGAACCATCAAAAATGCATACCCTCTCCCCCTCATTGGCGATCTCATGGACAAGCTCAGAGGGGCCAAGTACTTCACCAAGTTGGACCTACGATCAGGATACAACAACATCCGCATCAAAGAAGGGGATCAATATAAAGCTGCATTCAAAACTATCCGCGGTCTTTTTGAACCCACCGTTATGTTCTTCGGCCTATGCAACTCCCCAGCCACTTTCCAAATGTTCATGAATGACATCTTTCGTATCATCATCACTGAAGAAGCCATCCTTATCTACATGGACGACATCCTCATTTTCTCAGATAACCTGGAAGACCTCCGTCGCAAAACCAATTGTGTCCTCAAAGTTCTACAAGATAACGATTTGTTCCTAAAACCGGAGAAATGCGTATTCGAAGTTCAAGAAGTTGAATTCTTAGGCATGATCTTACGCCCTGATAACATTCACATGGACCCCGTCAAACTCGCTGGTATTCAGCAATGGCCTGAACCTCATACTGTCAAACAACTCCGTAGCTTCCTGGGTTTTTGCAACTTCTATCGCCGCTTCATCCCCAACTACTCCAGCATCGCCTATCCCCTTAATGAACTCACTCGCACCAACGAACCCTGGAAATGGAACGAACTTCGTACCAAYGCATTTATCACCCTCAAAAACCTCTTCTCCTCACAACCGGCCCTGCTCATCCCCGACAAAACTAAACCATTCATCCTTGAAACCGACGCATCCAAGGTCGCCTCAGGAGCCGTCCTGTACCAAGCAAATTCCAATGGCGACCTCCAACCATGCGGATTCATATCTGAAGCATTTGGACCTGCACAACAACGATATGAAGTATACGACCGAGAACTACTTGGCATTATCCGAGGCCTTACTGCATGGCGACACTACCTCTTAGGTGCTCCCCATACCACGATCATCTGGTGTGACCACAAGAACCTATCCTACTTCTGAGCAGCCCGCCGCCTCACCCCTCGCCAATCCCGCTGGAACCTCTTCTTATCCCAATTTGACATCTCCATTACCCATAAACCCGGCAAAGACATCCCTGGTGCCGACTCCCTATCTCGACGACCCGACTATGGCACAGAACCAGATGAAGAACGAACTCTCCTCCCCAACACCCTATTCATTGGCAGAATTGATGTTGACCTACACAACCGCATCAAAGAATCCCAAGCCACTGATCAACTCGCCAACACCATCCTTCGTGCTAAAACCCTCAATATCCCCTCCCCTTTCAAATTCTCCCTTGATGACTGGACCACAGACTCCGACCTTCTCCTCTTTCGCAAACGCATTTACATTCCCGACAATAAAGACCTTAAACAACAAATCCTTCACCTTTTCCATGATCTCCCTTCCTTCGGCCACCCAGGCATATTCAAAACCACTTCCCTTATTCGTCAACACTATTGGTGGCCTGGCCTTACTATTTTTGTAAAAAACTTTATCAATGGCTGCGCCGCCTGCCAACAAATGAAAATTAATACCCACCCCACTACTCCCCCTCTCACCCCTATACCTGCCGATCCCTCCGCCTTACCTTTCCAATCCGTTTCCATTGACTTCATCACCGATTTACCTTTGTCCAACTCTTTTGACTCCCTTATGGTCATTGTAGACCACGACTCATCCAAAGGCATCGTCTTATGCCCCTGCAACAAAACCATTGACGCCCTTGGCACTGCACTCCTCTACCATCAAAATGTCTACCGCCGCTTTGGACTCCCCAAACGCATCATCTCCGACCGAGGTCCTCAATTTGCATCACACGTGTTCCAAACCCTCTGCTCTCGCCTAGGCATCAAATCCAAACTCTCCACTGCCTATCACCCACAAACTGATGGACAAACGGAACGAGCCAACCAAGAAATCGAGGCCTATCTGCGCATTTATTGCGGTACTGCACCAAATACTTGGGCCGAATCCATCCCTGACCTCGAATTTTCTCACAACCTCCAAACCCACTCCGTCACTAAAACCTCCCCATTCAATATCATCCTCGGCTATAACCCTATCCCCATTCCACCTGCCATTGAACCCACAAACCTTCCATCCCTATCCGAACGACTCCGCCTTCTCTCCACTATCCGAAAAGAAGCACTAGCTGCACACGACCTTGCCCGACTCCACATGGCTCGCCACACTTCTCGCAACTTTACCCCATTCAAACTAGGCGACAAAGTCTGGCTAGAAGCCACCCATCTTCATTTCCCCAATCGATCCCACAAGCTATCCCCTAAACGGGAAGGACCATTCACTATCAAACAAGTTCTTTCCCCCCTCAATTACCGCCTTAAACTCCCGAAAGCATGGCGAATTCACCCGGTCTTCCATGCCTCGCTTCTTACCCCATTTGCTGAAACCGACTCTCATGGCCCATCATTCACTCAACCGCCGCCAGACCTTATCGATGGCCACAAAGAATTCGAAATTGAAGCCATTGTCTCCCACAGTGGGAATGGAAAGCGGCGTAAATATCTCATCAAATGGAAGGGTTATCCTTCATCAGCAAACGAATGGCTCAAAGAAGCCAACTTCGAAAATGCCCCTGAAATCCTCAACGACTATAAAACCCTGCACTTCCTCTAATCATTCCCTCACTCCCCCACATTCTACACCGCAATAACCTAGCTTCCCCCTCTTACTACACTATGCCTGTCCAACGACTTAACCCTCACACCACCCGTTCTCACTCCCCCTACCCCCAACACCATATGGCCAACATTCGTCACCTGTGTGACATACTTGACAACCCACTACTCCAACCTGCCATCGACGAAATCATCAACCAACCCAAAAACCACAATATCCAAATACCCCTATATATCCATGATGTTCTCCAGTTGGATATCAACTCAATCTGCCAACAAAGGCGGATCCTCGCAAACATCATCGACACCCATGCTGCCAGCCTACATGCCTTCCGGTTCATGATGACCCAAAGTCACCAATCTGAACGCCTTCACAATGAGCAAAGCCTCTTTTTCCTCAACGCTGCACTGCACCATGGAGCGGCTGACACTCTAGCTCGATTCTTCGAGGATGTTGACACTGACATCAGCTCAACTGGCTNCCCCCCCACCTTTGGCTGTTGCTAACCCAGACTCCCATCCCTCCGGCTCACCAGAAAACCCAATCACCATCGTTGACAACACAGAAGACCAGTTTATTGAGGTATCAGAAACTGCCATCCAGACCTCCCCAACTTCGTCACAGTCATCCACCCATGGACACGGGTCTGCTGATCGGAATACTCAGGTACTCCCTTTTGGACGACACACCATTCAGGTTTCCCCTAGACTGGTAATATACATCCTTTGCAGTGACATTGGGCACAACCAATTTACTTGCCCCTACCCATCCGACTGAAACATGTCGGAATCTGGTCCAAGAGTGACCTAAAACTATACTTGTCTGCAATGACAATAAACTACCAGTGTGTTTTCTTACTATCTTTTCATAACGCCCATTATTCCCATCCGTCCTTCCGCACCAGTAAATGGTTGCCCCTTTTTTCTTTTTCCTTTTGTTTTTATTTTGTCTTAACAATTGTGGAGAATTGTTGATCCTTGAAAGGGAGGCAATGTTACAATTTCCTTACCTTATCCCATCACATCACTCCACTTATCTATCCATCTCATCTCATCACTCCGCTTACTTCAACAGTAGCCCCTGTATCACCTGATCACTTGTTCCACCAAGTTCCATACCCTTCTATGCTGACTGATGCTCATCCTTCACTCAGTCATCCTTTCCATCACTTTCCATCCCTTTCTACCCCTATGTACCAGTAGTATATAAGGCATGTACTCGGAGCCCTAAGCCCTAAGCTTGAGCTCTTCGTTCTCATAGCCAAACACCTTGTCACCTAGTCCACCAGTGTGCTCACTGAGCCTCATCAGTACCAGTCAATCCTCTCAGGCCCTAACTCGGCTCTCTGCTTACTCGTCACTCTGATCTTACTCGTCACCTCGTCACTGTTACAGCCTTTGGCTTAACAGCATGGAAGACCGGGTGAATTCGCCATGCTTTCGGGAGTTTAAGGCGGTAATTGAGGGGGGAAAGAACTTGTTCGATAGTGAATGGTCCTTCCCGTTTAGGGGATAGCTTGCGGGATCGATTGGGGAAATGAAGATGGGTGGCTTCTAGCCAGACTTTGTCACCTAGTTTGAATGGGGTAAAGTTGCGAGAAGTGTGGCGAGCCATGTGGAGTCGGGCAAGGTCGTGTGCAGCTAGTGCTTCTTTTCGGATAGTGGAGAGAAGGCGGAGTCGTTCGGATAGGGACGGAAGGTTTGTGGGTTCAATGGCAGGTGGAATGGGGATAGGGTTATAGCCGAGGATGATATTGAATGGGGAGGTTTTAGTGACAGAGTGGGTTTGGAGGTTGTGAGAAAATTCGAGGTCAGGGATGGATTCGGCCCAAGTATTTGGTGCAGTACCGCAATAAATGCGCAGATAAGCCTCGATTTCTTGGTTGGCTCGTTCCGTTTGTCCATCAGTTTGTGGGTGATAGGCGGTGGAGAGTTTGGATTTGATGCCTAGGCGAGAGCAGAGGGTTTGGAACACGTGTGATGCAAATTGAGGGCCTCGGTCGGAGATGATGCGTTTGGGGAGTCCAAAGCGGCGGTAGACATTTTGATGGTAGAGGAGTGCAGTGCCAAGGGCGTCAATGGTTTTGTTGCAGGGGCATAAGACGATGCCTTTGGATGAGTCGTGGTCTACAATGACCATAAGGGAGTCAAAAGAGTTGGACAAAGGTAAATCGGTGATGAAGTCAATGGAAACAGATTGGAAAGGTAAGGCGGAGGGATCGGCGGGTATAGGGGTGAGAGGGGGAGTAGTGGGGTGGGTATTAATTTTCATTTGTTGGCAGGCGGCGCAGCCATAGATAAAGTTTTTTTACAAAAATAGTAAGGCCAGGCCACCAATAGTGTTGACGAATAAGGGAAGTGGTTTTGAATATGCCTGGGTGGCCGAAGGAAGGGAGATCATGGAAAAGGTGAAGGATTTGTTGTTTAAGGTCTCTATTGTCGGGAATGTAAATGCGTTTGCGAAAGAGGAGAAGGTCAGAGTCTGTGGTCCAGTCATCAAGGGAGAATTTGAAAGGGGAGGGGATATTGAGGGTTTTAGCACGAAGGATGGTGTTGGCGAGTTGATCAGTGGCTTGGGATTCTTTGATGCGGTTGTGTAGGTCAACATCAATTCTGCCAATGAATAGGGTGTTGGGGAGGAGAGTTCGTTCTTCATCTGGTTCTGTGCCATAGTCGGGTCGTCGAGATAGGGAGTCGGCACCAGGGATGTCTTTGCCGGGTTTATGGGTAATGGAGATGTCAAATTGGGATAAGAAGAGGTTCCAGCGGGATTGGCGAGGGGTGAGGCGGCGGGCTGCTCGGAAGTAGGATAGGTTCTTGTGGTCACACCAGATGATCGTGGTATGGGGAGCACCTAAGAGGTAGTGTCGCCATGCAGTAAGGCCTCGGATAATGCCAAGTAGTTCTCGGTCGTATACTTCATATCGTTGTTGTGCAGGTCCAAATGCTTCAGATATGAATCCGCATGGTTGGAGGTCGCCATTGGAATTTGCTTGGTACAGGACGGCTCCTGAGGCGACCTTGGATGCGTCGGTTTCAAGGATGAACGGTTTAGTTTTGTCGGGGATGAGCAGGGCCGGTTGTGAGGAGAAGAGGTTTTTGAGGGTGATAAATGCGTTGGTACGAAGTTCGTTCCATTTCCAGGGTTCATTGGTGCGAGTGAGTTCATTAAGGGGGTAGGCGATGCTGGAGTAATTGGGGATGAAGCGGCGATAGAAGTTGCAAAAACCCAGGAAGCTACGGAGTTGTTTGACAGTATGAGGTTCAGGCCATTGCTGAATACCGGCGAGTTTGACGGGGTCCATGTGAATGTTATCAGGGCGTAAGATCATGCCTAAGAATTCAACTTCTTGAACTTCAAATAYGCATTTCTCCGGTTTTAGGAACAAATYGTTATCTTGTAGAACTTTGAGGACACGATTGGTTTTGCGACGGAGGTCTTCCAGGTTATCTGAGAAAATGAGGATGTCGTCCATGTAGATAAGGATGGCTTCTTCAGTGATGATGATACGAAAGATGTCATTCATGAACATTTGGAAGGTGGCTGGGGAGTTGCATAGGCCGAAGAACATAATGGTGGGTTCAAAAAGACCGCGGATAGTTTTGAATGCAGCTTTATATTGATCCCCTTCTTTGATGCGGATGTTGTTGTATCCTGATCGTAGATCCAACTTGGTGAAGTGCTTGGCCCCTCTGAGCTTGTCCGTGAGATCGCCAATGAGGGGGAGGGGGTATGCATTTTTGATGGTTCCTTCATTGAGTGCACGGTAGTCCTGGCAAGGTCGAAGAGTGTTGTCTTTTTTACCAATGAAGAAGAAAGGGGATGCCATGGGTGATTTGGATGGGCGAATGTATCCTTTGCATAGATTTTCGGTGAGGAATTCGTCTAGAGCAAGTTCTTCCTTTGGTGTCATGGAGTAGAGTTTGCAGTCACGAGGTATGAAGTCAGGTTTGAGATCAATGGCATGGTCATATGGTCGTTCAATGGGGAATCGTTCTGCTGCCTTCTTTTCGAATAGGTGGATGAAGTTGTGGTAATGGGCCGGTATTGAATCCTTGAGTGGTTTAATGGTTTTGGTGGTGCGCTGGGCCAAGGAGGTTGCTGTTGTTACAATTTCCTTACCTTATCCCATCACATCCCCCCCGCTTATCTATCTATCTCATCACATCACTCCGCTTATCTATCCATCTCATCTCATCACTCCGCTTACTTCAACAGTAGCCCCTGTATCACCTGATCACTTGTTCCACCAAGTTCCATACCCTTCTATGCTGACTGATGCTCATCCTTCGCTCAGTCATCCTTTCCATCACTTTCCATCTCTTTCTACCCCTATGTACCAGTAGTATATAAGGCATGTACTCAGAGCCCTAAGCCCTAAGCTTGAGCTCTTCGTTCTCATAGCCAAACACCTTGTCACCTAGTCCACCAGTGTGCTCATTGAGCCTCACCAGTACCAATCGATCCTCTCAGGCCCTAACTCGGCTCTCAGCTTACTCGTCACTCTGTTCTTACTCGTTACCTCGTCACTGTTACAGCCTTTGGCTTAACACTAGCTCAAGCTCACCTACCTGCCGACGTTTTTACGTCTAGGCAACCCAACTCACCACGGCCCAATTACCAGCACCAACTACTAGACCAACTCGACGTTCCACTTGGAACCACCAGTACAAAGTCTTTGAAGACACGACCAGGGGAGAAACTCGATACTACTCCTGGGAACAGACACAACCGAATCAACCCCCCCACTGGTTCTACCTCACCAACGACCCAGAAGACGCTGCAATCCACTTTGAGATAGCCGTCCCCAACTACCGTGAAATTTTTGAAGAAACCCGTACACCTAACCCGTCTCCCATCCAACCGACCATCGAACTTCCCACCCCACCAGTTTCCAACATCCAGCAACAACAACCTCAGTCTACACCTCTCCCACACACCCCATCCACTAGCACCACGCCATCCCACATCCCTCTTTCCCCTCAACCAGCACCTACTTCACTAGCCAACATGTCCACCCCAACCCCCACAGGAGAGGCCCGCCTCAGCAAACCCAATAACTTCGATGGCGATAAAAGCTATGCCCGCCGCTTCCTATCCAGTTGCCAGGCCTACCTCTCACTCAATGAGCGGATCTACAACACAGACAAAAGCAAAATCATCTTCGTCCTCTCCTTCATGCAAGAGAAAGCTGCAGGAGACTGGGCCACCAACCGTACCACCGTCRCCCTTGCCCCAAATCCCACTACCAACACAACTACTGGTTTTGGTACCTGGGTCGACTTCCTCAATGATTTCAGGAACACATTCATCACCACGGATGACAGCGCCGACGCCAGACGCCAACTCCTGAATATCAAGCAGACAGGCACAGCCGATGACTACAACACTCAGTTCAGATCCCTGGTCACCCGCTCCAATATATCAGACAAAAATGCGCTATCCGAAATGTACCAGCAAGGTCTCACCCGTGGCCTCATACAACGCATCTATGCGAGAGACAAACTTCCCGACACCATGGAGGAATGGTACCAAGCAGCATCTCGGGCTGACAATCTTTACCGCCGACTCCAGGCCCTCAATGCCACCGGCACCACCACAACACCCTCCACACCACGTTCTACCCGCTTCAAAAACCTTTTTTNCCACCACCATTTCCTCTTCCCCCACAACTACCAACTCACCCAACCGCCCCAAGAAGCTGACACCAGAAGAACGTGAGAAATGCATGAAGGAAGGACGTTGCCTAGCCTGTCGGGAAGTCGGACATAATGCTCGGGACTGCACCAAATACAAAGCCCGCACACCAACCACCATCCGCCAAGTCGCTCCTGACCCAGTACCTACAACTCCAGCACCTGCGGCAGCCGAACCCGCAAAACCCACCTCAAAGGCTGAAATCATCGCCCACATCCGCTCCCTGCTGCAGAATGCAGGCGATAATGTTGCGGAAGAAGTCCTGATGGAGCTAGACAATATGGATTTTTGAAACGGAGGATCAGAAAGGCGCTGAGCCCTCCCATTACCATATCACCTGTACTTGTATCTGATTCGTCAAAACCTACAATGCGAATTCCTGTTCAAGTTAAAGTTTATGGTCAAACCGTCTTAAGCAATGCCCTCATCGACTCTGGAGCGGAAGGCAAATTCATCGACTCAAAATTCGTTGCTAAACACCGTATCCCGGTTCGAAAACTTGTCAAACCCATCCCAGTCCACAATGTTGATGGCACCCCTAACCAAAACGGCACCATCACACATTACACACTTCGCCCCCTCTTATTCGGAAACAAGCTCACCATGGCATTCCTCCTGGTCACTTCACTCGGAAAGGAAGACATCATCCTGGGTCTACCTTGGCTTAAACAGCACAACCCCTTAATCAATTGGAAAGAAGGTACAATTTCTATTAGGCGAACCACTACAGCAACCTCCTTGGCCCAGCGCACCACCAAAACCATTAAACCACTCAAGGATTCAATACCGGCCCATTACCACAACTTCATCCACCTATTCGAAAAGAAGGCAGTGGAACAATTCCCCATTGAACGACCATATGACCATGCCATTGATCTCAAACCTGACTTCGTACCCTGTGACTGCAAACTCTATTCCATGACACCAAAGGAAGAACTTGCTCTAGATGAATTCCTCACCAAAAACCTACGCAAAGGATACATTCGCCCATCCAAATCACCCATGGCATCCCCTTTCTTCTTCATTGGTAAAAAAGACAACACTCTTCGACCTTGCCAGGACTACCGTGCACTCAATGAAGGAACCATCAAAAATGCATACCCTCTCCCCCTCATTGGCGATCTCATGGACAAGCTCAGAGGGGCCAAGTACTTCACCAAGTTGGACCTACGATCAGGATACAACAACATCCGCATCAAAGAAGGGGATCAATATAAAGCTGCATTCAAAACTATCCACGGTCTTTTTGAACCCACCGTCATGTTCTTCAGCCTATGCAACTCCCCAGCCACCTTCCAAATGTTCATGAACGACATCTTTCGTATCATCATCACTGAAGAAGCCATCCTTATCTACATGGACGACATCCTCATTTTCTCAGATAACCTGGAAGACCTCCGTCGCAAAACCAATCGTGTCCTCAAAGTTCTACAAGATAACGATTTGTTCCTAAAACCAGAGAAATGCGTATTTGAAGTTCAAGAAGTTGAATTCTTAGGCATGATCATATGCCCTGATAACATTCACATGGACCCCGTCAAACTTGCCGGTATTCAGCAATGGCCTGAACCTCATACTGTCAAACAACTCCGTAGCTTCCTGGGTTTTTGCAACTTCTATCGCCGCTTCATCCCCAATTACTCCAGCATCGCCTATCCCCTTAATGAACTCACTCGCACCAATGAACCCTGGAAATGGAACGAACTTCGTACCAGCGCATTCATCACCCTCAAAAACCTCTTCTCCTCACAACCGGCCCTGCTCATCCCCGACAAAACTAAACCATTCTGTTACAATTTCCTTACCTTATCCCATCACATCACTCCGCTTATCTATCCATCTCATCTCATCACTCTGCTTACTTCAACAGTAGCCCCTGTATCACCTGATCACTTGTTCCACCAAGTTCCATACCCTTCTATGCTGACTGATGCTCATCCTTCGCTCAGTCATCCTTTCCATCACTTTCCATCCCCTTCTACCCCTATGTACCAGTAGTATATAAGGCATGTACTCAGAGCCCTAAAGCCCTAAGCTTGAGCTCTTTGTTCTCATAGCCAAACACCTTGTCACCTAGTCCACCAGTGTGCTCATTGAGCCTCATCAGTACCAGTCAATCCTCTCAGGCCCTAACTCGGCTCTCTGCTTACTCGTCACTCTGCTCTTACTTGTTACCTCGTCACTGTTACAGCCTTTGGCTTAACAATGACAATTGGGATGCGCCTGCTGTCACCGGCCAAGCCTTCGTAAATGGGTTAGATGCCCTAGGCCCCAATGACCTCATTGAGGACCTGCTTCAACAGGGTGGTCTGCCTGGGAATGACGGCACTCACAAAGGGTTGCAGTTCAATGCCCCAGAATGAATGGCTAAGCTCCGCCTCGGGTTCAACAGTGACGGTTATGGTGGCAGACCAGCAGTCAATCTTCCGCCTGGTGCGAAGTGGCAGGCAACGAGCAAACACCTTTTTTTNGTCTGTTGTGGAGGCCAACAAGGTGGAGAAAGCCCTACAAGATGAGCTCATGGCGTTCACGCAAGACATCATCAACAGCAATGGGTCCCTGGCGAGACTATGCAATCGCTTCCATGACCTCCATCCCACCAGCTTGGCTTTAGCGCCGTCTCTGTGGAATCAAAACTTCGTCATCAACGTGCTAAAGCAGCGAGTTGAAACTGAAGACCCGGCCAATCGCACTCGTATGATTGTCGTGGACACCTTCATATACGTGTTGAGACCAAAGGTTCGTGGTGTGCCATGGCTGGTAGCAGTATTGGATCCCGTTGCTGCGCTGGAATGGTTGCGACTGGGATGGATGCTGTCATTTTATAGCGCATGGGGTACCTTTCCATACATTGACAGAAGACCGCCCGGTGGACTTGAATGCAGGTCGCATAGGTATTCACGACCTTGGCTGGAGAAAGATGACTCGTTCATTAAACTCAGTCGACTACCTCACGTATGAGAGGACGATAGTTGACTTTCTCAAGAGTAGCTCTCGCGCTCGTGCTGCTATAATGGCAGGCGGCATCGTCTGGAGGTTGGCCATGTATCACTTGGGTCTTGACGATGCAATCGACGCGGTAATGACGGGTCCCGCAGGCGACTTCATCCGGCCTGTGTACACCACGAACACTGTCGATGGGGCAGCTCCGACTCAGAATCAGACGTGGTGGGACGACAGGCTCACGGAGGAGGAGGAGAGGCTCGTCTGCGGAGTCTACAAGATGTACATTGGTAAGTCCATTCATTCTCAGATTTTAGTGTATATCCCATTTCTAATTTTTTCCAAAGGAGATGACGTTAAACCAGAGTCGACCGAGTATGCATCTTGGTGGCCAAGGGCTAACATCTGGGAGTCGTCTTCAATGAACTGTGGTTTTTGGTCCTCGTTCGCAGAAAGCTGGTTTCAAAACAGGCTAACAAGCATAAAAAATGACAAAGCCAGTGTCAAAAACCAGTCTGCGTGGCGAACCTCCCTGCAGTTATTGAAAAGCTCACGTACAATTCTGGGTAACAATCACAAACTATCGGAAACGTACATTAGCGGGCTTTCACTTTAATTGCACTAGTATGATATTGAAGGGACGCGGACTCGGATTTTCTTGTTGGAGACTTGGAAAGTGAACTTATGGTAAATTATTTGAAGTGCCACCTTTATTTATGTCACCTGCAGCCGGCCCATCGATCCTTTGGCTCGTGTTGGTAACATATATTTCTATACATGCTTCAACTTTCGACAATATTGTTATGTTATATAATATATATATATATACAGGTTTGGAAGGTCCAACGCATTGGTGACTTCTGAGGAGAATGTCTAGCCTTCCACAATTAGCTTGCATTTTAAGAATAAGCTGGTCTTACGTCCGGCATTGACCACATTTTTTTTTAAATCGTGAATACATTGTATTGACCACTGACGGACTCGGACTTGGACAGACTTCGCGTATGCTCCTCGCAGACGGTTGTGGTATGTCACAGTATAGGTTCACTTGAGAACGACAGGAATTGTCTCTCAAAAGTTCAAGTACCAGCGGTAAGTCTCTTATTTTAATATTGTTACTCACAATTTCTAATGGAATCCTCCATCTTTTTTTTTTCTTCATTGCACACTCGGAAAGATCAATCGGTGATTTGAAGGGTCGATTGTTGTCATAAGATCAACTCTCCTGGTTTATTCAGGTAAGTTTTTCTTGCCAATATTTCGTTTGTTGACTCGGACAATGCAGAGTCCTTGTCGTTCAAAATATCACTCATTTGAGTATGAGCAAAATTCAAAGCATGAGGGGAAAATACAGATACGAACAAGGGCTTTATATCAGAAATCTGGTATGATGACCACTGAAACATTTCATGTTTTCGTTTCGAACCCGACATGTTTGATAGTGCGATATCAGAGTAACCCGGGCCGTTGCGTTAGCGAGATAAGTGGGGTTTTTTTTTTCACATTAGTTGCGGTGACCAAAAATGATATAAATTTCAGAGAAATCCCCTCCCCCTTCTCATATTCAACTCCTTTTCCCCTGCAGTAATGTCTCCCTGGGTGAGACACGTGTTGGGAATGACGCCTTCGTTCGAGTCCTCATCGGATGATAATGCCATCTCATCCCAGCGGACCCAGCCAGTCCAGCAGACCCAGCCAGTCCAACGGACCCAGTCAGCGATGCCAAACCATCCAGTACAGATGACCCAGCGTAATGGACCGCCCAAGTCATCTCAGCCAAGGACGCCACTCCAGCCCACCCAGCGTAATGGTTCGACGTCACCTCTGCCTGTCATGGTCCAGAAACGACCTTACGAAGAAGATGAAGATGAAGAGGACGCTGAAGATGATGAAGACAATGAAGACAATGAAGACAATGAGGAACAATTGACAAAGACGGGGAGGTGCAAACCGTACGTTGCAGACATGTCAATTCTATCCCATGCAGACTAACTTCGCGATACTCCAGGATCTCTAAGGGTCTCTTCAACGACCTAGGAAAACATCTTGGGCGCGCGTATGCGACTTGGGACAATCCGCAGTTCATTATCAGTGTTGCCGTTGACCGAGCCAACAACAATTGGGAACCTCCGGCCATTGACAAGTTCGGTGGAAAGTGAACACAACATCTTGTTAACCTTAGTATCATCACTGATGCGAGCTATACTAGGGAAGAGCGCTACTTCAACATAGTCACTGATGCCATAGGGCTTCAAAGTGACATGCTGTATGCTTTGGTCAAAGCAAGTCCGAGGGCGCGTACCAAGATAGCGAGGAGGGTGCGTTAATCTTTCTGATATAGAGTATATTCACTGACTATGAATTCGTCGCTCAAGATACGTGATGGTCAACAAGACGCACGTCAAGCAGGGACCAATACTGTCAAATGGGTCGTTCGGCATAAGCTGGTTGAATGGGTATCGATAGAAGGCGTTAAAGAGAGCGTGCCTGCTAAGGAGTATACAGGTTGGTTACACCCTTCCTCTGCACGTTTGCTGGCCCCGGCAGCTATGGGTCGCATCACGAACAGGTAAGACATTTCTGTCAAGTCATCGTCAGGCGTCTGAATATTTCATTTGTGATAAGTGTACTCCAGCAACTCAAAGATGGAAAGATGGACTTCATCGATGCAGAAGATGGTTTCGAGAAACCCATCGATGGGACGGAGTTTCCGAACTTCTTCTACTCAACGCCGTATGACCCTGTAGATCCACTCGAGGGTCTCCTAAAGGGTCCAATGCTAGTCAGGGTATGTCTCATCTATCTAGTTAAAGAGAACGTGTCTGATTTATGTTCTAAGGCATACATAGCGGTGTTCATAGGCCCGTCAGCTACGTACGATGAGGCCACTAACACAATCACCCCAAGAACTTCACGGGGGACGGCCGCAAAGAACAGTATGTACCACGTTACGCCAGGTTCTATAGCGCATATTGCCTCTCAGGTTTGTTTCCTTTAATCATATCTAATCCAATACTCATAATGCATTTTCAGGTGTATTATTCGTTGTTGGTGAATACTGACTTTTCGAAGAGCGCTGTGGTAGAGATCGGACAGATATATGACACCGTGTATGCAGTCTTCGAGGGCAAGGAACCCGTTATGCAAGAATATGCGAAAGAGCTACTACAGTGGTGGGATAAGTACACTCGATACATATGTATTGATTGACTGGCACTGAATATTACTGTTTAGCATCATTTTCCCTGTCTCCGTGACCAGCACGACTGTAAAGGGCGGTTCCATTGCCCGTCTCGAGAAGCGCTTGAAGCTCATGAAGGAAAACAGAGCGGATGCCGCCTAGTTCCTAATGCACGCCGCCACCATAACCAACATTCCGTGTCACCGTGCCTGATTTTTTAAATTGTTTTTGTTTCAAATACCGTGCACGAATAATATTCTATTGTAACTACATCCGAAGTAGTCCCAACCAGAATAATATAAGAACTACCTACTAGTAAACAGATAATAGCCCTTTCGGGGTTACAAGAG
>SGPK01000167.1:0-46915 GCA_004802695.1 Phellinidium pouzarii
CGCGAGCATTTCCGGCCGATGCGTGCGCTGATCCAGTCTATAAGCCGCCCAGCGCGCTGCTCCTCGTCCTCCTTGCACGCAGCTTCTATGTCAGAAAGGTTTGAGAATCGCAGTGTGAACGTTGCATGCTGGACTGTATTCAGTGTGGTTGTCCGCGTAGTTACTGTGCACCGAATTCAGCTATAGCGAGTGCTGCCTTGAGTGTGTTTGCGGGCTTACTATTAGGGAGCGGAGAGAAGGACTGGAGGACATTCTGTATTGGTGGAAACGAAGACGTGGACAAGAGATCCTCTAAGTCTGGAGACGGCAAGACACAGATATGGGGACTTAGAGAGTACGGCAATGGAGGCGGCATGGAGTCCAAGACCTTGCACTTGAGATCGTGTAAGTAACAGCCTGAGCCTGAGCCTGAGGAGGCGTACGCGACGCGTCGACAAAATACTTCCACTGGCACTGGCACTGGCACTGGCACTGGCACTCGAATCAATTACATGCTCGGAAAAAGGTATAAAAAATAAACAGCCAAGGCCTGCCGTCTTCATAGGGACTCAGCTGGTGTGTAGATACTAATATGTACAAGAACAGACTTACCCTTGTTTTTTCATGAATTCTTCATACTATGTCTCCTCAGGCTGCCACTAACTACTAACAAGTAGAATACCTAGTGAATGTCTGCAATTTGCGACGATAAAAGTATTTGGACTCGGAGTAACATTCGTGTCCGTAGAAATATGGGTTTTGTCCTAGAGTTCAAGAAACCTATGGTATATGAAGAAACAATTCGATCAGAAACCTCCTCCGCCATCGCCTCCAAAGCCTCCACTGTCACCGCCAAAGCCTCCTCCGCCGTCACCACCAAAGCCTCCTCCTCCATCAGATCCACCCAAGATATCGCCGAGTAGCAGACCCTATCAGATATGCAGAAAATGCGTTGAGTAAAACTTAAATATTCTCTAAAGGACTCAAGATGCACGCACGCCAGCGAGACCACCGAGTAAGGGCATGCCAAAGCCTCCTGCTCCAGAACGGCGCGTTTGTTGTGGACCATAAGGCTGCCTTTGTTGCTAATAGTATGCCTGTTGTCTGTATTGCTGTTGCTGTGCGGCGCGCAGCCTGCGTTGTTCCGCTATACGCAGCCTGCGTTGTTCAACCGCACGTTGCTCCGCAAACTTGGCCGCCTCTCTCTCCTCCTTTGTGCCGATGACTTTGTCCTTGATTTTACCAAAGAAAAACCTCCTCTTTATATGTTCTCCGTTTCCTGTGCCGACTCCAGAAGAACCTGGGCTGGAAAGAGTTCACCACGTTACTCAGTACTAAGTAGTCGACCTTGTTCAGTGAATAATGGAAGAGCATACTCGTACTCTGAATTTCGCCGTCTGGCCAGCCTTTCGCGTATTGACGGGTGTTCTCTCAAGAACTGTTCGTCCTCGTAGGGATGAGCCCAGATAGATCTAGGTGGTGATACTCGGGTGTCCACCTGGCAGAGAATGGTAGTTCAATAAAAGTATATAAGATATATGATCAGAGCGCGCACATAGTAGTGCTGTTGATAATGTTCGTCAAACTCCTTCACCCAACCATCAGGAATTTTTCTGTCGTCGTTCATGGGTTGTACTCGTACTATTCATCGTCAAAGTTGTAAGCCAGCCACAGCAAACATGGCTATGAGCCTATGACGAGACGTGTGGGAACTTGCGAATTATTCGTAGAGTTACGTAACAAAATACTATCAATTCTCATATCATAAATAAATCCAAATCCAAAGACTCGCTCTCGCATAAAAAACAAGATCAGAAATCGCCTCCACCAAAGTCACCACCATCACCACCAAAGTCACCCCCGTCGCCGCCAAATCCATCCAAGGCGTCGCCAAGGAGCAGACCCTGTTAAGTAAAGTAATCGTTAGGTGAGTTCAGAAATTAAGGGATTCGAGATATACGCACGCCAGCAAGACCACCGATTAAGGGCAAAGCCATGCCTCCCATGCCTCCCATCATCCCTGGCCGGCGTGCTGCTTGCGGAGCATATGTCTGCTGCTGATATTGCGGACCGGGTGCATACCCCTGAGCGTAGCCCGGCTGGCCATAGCCCTGCTGGGGTGGCTGATTGTAGTATGCGCGTTGGCCATATTGCTGTTGCTGTGCTTGTGCAGCCATTTGGCGTTGCCTGCGCAGTTCCGCCTCACGTTTCTCAGCGAGCCTAGCCGCCTCCCTCTCTTCCTTCGTACCGATAGCCTTGTCCTTCAATTTTCCGAGAAAGGACTTTCTCTCTCGGTCATGTGAACCGTCTCTAGTGTTTCCTACAGAGGATCCAGGGAACGAACCGGAGGATTCATTACGATATGAAGGAGGTCGATCTTGTTTGAGGGGTGGTCCTGGAGGAGGAGCGAACTCTGAGCTCCGCTGTCTAGCCAGTTTTTCACGAAGCGAGGGGTGCTCTCTCAAGTACTGCTCGTCCTGATACGGGTGTACCCAGATAGATCTCGGAGGGGTCGCTCGGGTGTCGACCTAGGCAATAGATCAGAAAAGGTCTGAGACAAGAGGAGTACATACAAACGGCATACATAGTAGTGCTGTTGGTATCGCTCGTCGTACTCTTTAACCCAGCCATCGGGAATGTCTCTGTCGTCGCTCATTAGATGATGGTGGTTGTGGGAAGAGGGAGAAGATAATCATCTCAGGCTGAGCCCAAGCTGTGGCAGCTAGCACTGCTCTCGAGTCTCTTACCTCATCCACATCCAATGCATTTATATTTTATATTTCGAGGCTCTAGTAGTAGTACACTACTGTTACATGTACATGTACAATGTATTCAAAATGAAAGACATNAAAAAAATGTATGCACCTCAGGCCATCTGCGTCGTTCGCAGGACGTTGATGAGCTCCTGGATACGTTCCAGCTTCTCACCCGTGGGGATCTGCAAGCACATCAGGTCGACAATATTAATATTAATATTAATATTGACTTCCACTGCTCCTGGAACCCACCTTGTAGAAATTGTGCAGACCCTTTTTCCGCTCAGCGCTGACACGATTCATGTTGGCGATTTTCTCCACGAACGTAAATGCCTCGCCGTCACTGGGACTGGCAGGCACATCACTGCCGTCCATCGGTTCAAGTGCCCAGTCTGGCATCGGCACATTCCATACAGGCTCATCTCTCTCCTTCTCCTCAGTCTTCCGTGCCAACGCATCCAGGAATTCCTCGTACCGCAACGTCTCTCCACGCTCCGCAGCCTCGATCTGTTCTCGCCAGAACGGAATGAGGTCCTTCAGCTGGTCTACGTGCTGCATGCGCTCGGAGGCTCGGGCTCCACATAAATCGTAATCATTGCCAATGCCATTGATCCATGCATCTATGCCCGGCTGCGGATTCCATGATTCGTGCTCGCGAACTTTCTCTTTGTGCTTGGCGCTCTTTTCGTGTCTCAAAGCGGCTGGTGGAGACAATCCGCCGCGGTGGGCAGCCTTCGGGCTCCAGCACAGACTGCATGACCATTTGCCTGAGTCGTCAGTTAAGCTAAAGTCTGGAGAAGAAGACAAAGAAACGACGCGTTAGAAAAACAGCATAACCCGACTCTGCAGCCATCTGGGCTTACGTTGGGGTTGAGAGAATTTGGGTTTGCGCGGCGATGAAGATGGCATTATAGCAAGAAATAGCTTGCACATGCACAGAAGCAAGCTTGCACATGCAGGTCCGATTGAGTCAAGAAACATACAAGGTTTGGCAGCCACAAAAAAATAGCGACTCGTCGTTCATTCACGTGTCTCGGTGTGGTTGTACGTTTTATTCATTAGTTTTAGTATTTGCTTCACGCCGACATTTACTTTATTACGCTCAGTCGCTGGCGTTGGGTCCGATATAATACTAATAATGCAATAAAGACGATAAATACAAATACAATCTGCCCAACAAGGTTTTGACAAGGTCGTTTACGAAGGACCGGGAAGCGGGTCAACCCAAGTCCCGTTAGGCCAGAGCGTTGCTGCTCTGGTGAAGTCCCCACTTGTACCCTCGCTTTGAAACTGAACATACCGTCAGTACGATGACAATAGCACCAGCGTTAAAAAATGGCTACTCACAGCAAGGCGGAAAAAGTGTGGAATACCTTCCTGAAGCGCAGCCAGCGAGAAGTTGAGTGCCGTCCCTGTATACCGTTCAACGTCATCGACCAGCAACGCGAAGCCATCCCAACCGTCCTTGGAGTCTGGAATCGCATTCCAGAAAATCGACTGGTTAGACAAAGGCAATGACATATTGTATGTCGTAGAGTTTGTGATAAACGACGGCAGTGCCGAACCTTGAGCTGCGTCGCGGCGAAGCTAATGAAAAAAAAAAATTCAGAAGAGGATAAACATATCAGTTGAACTTTGACACATACATCTGCAGCTGTCTGTAAAATGGAGTCGAATCCAAACGCTGCGATGCCGTTAAGGAACATCCCAAGTAAAAATGACTGGTATATGGCGGACAAGCGTGTAGGGAAGCCCGTCCCAGGTATCATCACCATTGCAAATATATAGTGATGCAGACGTAATTGTAAACCTGGCAATTGGGATAATACCAGTGCAACCAATCCACCTGCAATGTACCAAGCAAGATAGTGCGGTAGCCAGCCTGTCTTACGGATAACTCGAATTTGATTGATTACAATGACAAAGACGATGACAACGAGTATAATCACAGCTGTTAAAGCACCCTTGTTTCCATCAATGTCACTGGCAACGAGTCTATCGATAGGCATTTTTTCTGTCACGATATTCAAAAGGACTCCAGGCCAGAATGCCGCTAAATACCATACCGAGCGTTCAAGAGGAGCCTGCGAAAAGGCAGGCAGGGTGAAGCGGAAGGCGAGACGCCAGAAAGCATATGCAACGAACAGTGTCGGTAAGAAACCTTGAAATGCGACATCTAGAGCAGGAGGATAATCCTGGGGCTGCGAAAAGAGCGAGACGTGCCAGAATCCGATGCAGACGAGAGACCAGTACAAGAAAATTGGTCTTGGCATAAGGAGGAGAAACAAGAGTGCAGTGACGATGATATTGAAGGCTAATGCATAGTTTCTCAAGTCTGAGCAGTGCGAGAAAGGCGAAGTTGAGCCGTAACGCAATGACAGAGGAAAGACTGTAGGGAAGGGTGCCGAGGTCAGGCCATGTGCCGTCAATGACAAGAAGTTTGTAAAATTTCCGACAAGTTCCAAGGAGCCACACCCTCCAGTAGAATCTTTGAAGAGTCCACTGCCTCAGGTGTCATTATTTTTTGTCATATAGAGTGAAATGTGATACTTACGCATGGACAGCTGCGGAGCAAACGAAAGAATCGCCGCGGTAGGTATGGTCTTCGTCACCACCGCCGACAACAAGGGGGACTCCCACGACCTGTATATTTCCTATAGTGCGCGGGTTTGCAAGGATGACAGAATGACATTGGGCAGGGCAACGAAAGTTGAGGGACGAGTTATCAAAGGGACCACAGGTCTGCCCGTCCAACCCACAGCCGTCATTCGCAAGCCAATACGTCGACGTGCATCCAGCCCAGGAGCTCGCGGGAATCAAATAGTACTGCGATCTCGTGAGAAAGGCAAACGAAATGATGTAGGCAGCAACGAGGCCAGCCAGCAGCCACTTTGATGAGAAGGATCGGGTCCAGCGAAGAAGAGCGGGTTCGAGCGCGAGCGTCAAGCCGTTGTTGGCGAGACGATAGGAGCGGTTGAGGACAGGCACAGGGTCTAAGTAAAGACATGAATACAAGAAAGAACTGCAGAGAAAGATCGGACCTGGCAGGGTTTCTTTCGACAGTGGCCCACGCACATAGTGGACGGCTATTCTCGTCCAGTGGCATAGAGGCGGAAAGTGCAAACGCAAACGTACGCGGAGGCACAGACTCGGTGTCGCAGAAGGGCCGCCCTCGATCTCCAGCCCATGCTCGTCGTCAAATTTTGGTCGACAGATAGCGCCATCCCTGAGAGTGTCAGAACTCAAGCTCGAGCCTGCCAATGCCATTCCCGAATGCGAAAGGAAGGCCCAGGGCCTGACCGACGACAGTCACAGCGTGTTCAGTGTTCAGTGACCACGTGATACATGGACGGAAAATAAATAAATATTCATTTTATGCAAGCAAGCTTAAGGACTCGGAGGGGGTAAAATTTGTTGTTATTAAAAGAGACCATCTTTGCATACGCTCTGCACAATCATCACGGGCTTCGATTCAACTTGAATTGTTCGGTCCTACTGGAAGCTCTCTACATGTGAGCATTGAATATCTGTAGTACGACTGTAGGAGCTCACTGTAGTCGTATGTCAGGACAGCCTTGATGTCTTCGCCGCCGGGCCCGGTGAAGTGAACTCTCCTTGTGTATCTCCTTTCCCCGTTAATCTCAGCAAATCCCCATATCTTTAGCGATGTTCAGTCAATCACGTCAACCTGCGAGTAGTCTCTTCATGCCAAACCGTGACCGAACAGTAGTACTTGCCGTCCACCACCTTTCTTAAAACAAACGAGTGATAGACGGCAAAGACTGCCGCGCAATCTTTGGCACAGTACTTGATGTGGGGTGCGACATACCTGGTCAGCAATCCACGTCGTGCCTGTCTTCGGTGTATCGCTTTCGCTGAGAGACTCGATATTGCCTTGCTCGGCAGTATCAGGGAGCCAGCCCTCCTTATGCCAATTGTCTTCGATGTCCTCGACCATGATTCTACGCGACTTCCCGACTACGAGCTTCAGTGTAAAAGCACAGAACAAGATGTAGGCTCCAGCCTGCGGACTCACCGACTGGCCCGAATACCGGATCGTCGACAGAACGAACCTGCCAAGTCAGTATACGTTCCTCGCGGTTCCCGCCAAACCCGCCTGTTCCAATCTGTGTGATATCAATGTGTTCGATGCCCTCGTCATCCTTGTAGTGCTTGACGTAGAGTGTGATAGTGATGGATGCTATAAGTTTGCGCTTGATCCAGCTAATGCCTTGCAAGCGCAGGATTTCATCCGGGTCTGAAGACCGTCGTCGCCAGTTTGAGTGATCAGAGACAGTACTGAGTGAGACGTGGACTAAACTTACCATCACTGAGGGTTTTATTCTGTTCATGACCACTCTGTTAGATGTGNTTTTTTTCTGCAATGAATGCACAATTATCTACCATGACATATGTCCCCGACAAGTCAAGAGTGTTGACTTCGAGAGGTGCAGCCATGGTTGCTATAAGAGAAGAGTCTTCGACTGTTTTATTTATTATAATATTTATCATAATATATATTCCCACCCAAATGCATATGCATGGTCATCTCGGAAGCAGAAATACAAACACAATATTAATGTTTATTACATACGTATACGTCCAGTGAAAGCTACAGATCCTTTGGTCGAAAGAGCGTCAACACCTCCCACTTCGCATCCTTGCCTCGTTCCCAAGCCTGCGGGCCTCTGGCCTCGACGCCTCCGAACTCAATCATGATCCCGTCGCGCGTCCACTCACACCAGATACCAATCGAACCAGATGCGGGTCCGGCACCTCCACCCTTTCTATCTGGCTCACCGAGGACGCTCAGAATGTCCTTTCCGGTGAGCGTCGTGGTGATGCTGATTTCTGGTGGGCGCGGTTTGCTTGTGTCCTGCGATGGCTGTAGAGGGAGCGAGAGCGGGTTGACGGGATGCGGAGAGTAGACCATAGCGGAAGATGTTGACGATTTAGGCATTGTCTTCGCACCGTTGGGCTCAGGCGCAATATTAATGTTATAAATGTCGACGCTGTCGAGCGCGAGTTTGTCGCTCCGGGCGTCAGCCTCAGTAATGGGCTTGGGTCCATCCTTTGGGATGAACATGAGGCTCAAGCCCAGTGGGAAATAATTCGTGTACAGAGCATCTGGATAGGACTTGATCTCCGGAGTAGGAACCTGGTCGAACGCCGTGATGTTTGCAAGCTGCTTTAGATACTGTTCAAGCTTTTCTGACGTTGGAGGGAGTCCAAGTAACGCCCTAGGGTCCGTCATTGTGTAGAGATGGCAATTGGAAAGTGCTCGCACAACGCGACTTTCGTTCTCTCCTTTAACCAACATGCGCCTCAAGGCGCTGTACCCGAAACTCGTTCCTCTGTTTATTTGTCTGGGCGCCTTGCCCGTTCTTGTGCTTTTTTCGCTTGTTGCGGGCTGGACAGTCTGGGATAGTATTGCTGAAGGCTGGTCCGTGCCCGTCTACCTACAATATGGGTGAGAAGACCCGCCATATTTCCCTACAGTCTATGTAAACTCAATTGTGATGTTGTTAGAGAAGGTACACTTCCTCACTCCGAGCTGGAGATCAGCTCCCTTGCCACCAACCAACCTTATGACATTTCGCTCCATCTTACGATTCCCGCAACAGAAGCAAATTATGCAATAGGCAACTTTATGACTTCCCTTACTATGTCTACATATCGGAACACGACGATAGTGGACGTCCGGAGGCCCGTACGTTAGGTCATATCCTACTGTCGTGAATGACAAGCAGACTTAGACCGAGAAGGCCCTGGTGGTCTTGCCCGCACCCAGCTTCATCCCGTTCATGTCGAGAACACCACGCCTAATTGAAATGTCCGTGCCATTGATTTCTTCCGTTATCACTGGGTCTGCACGCGTCAGGGCACGACTTGAGCTCGGCCGGAAGGACAATTGGAGATCTCTCGGAAATGGCGAAGGACGTGAGCTGAGCGTGTACGCTGCGTCGCTTCGTGGCAAAGCGCGCCCACAGGGTCTACGGTGTGTTCATTAACTACTGGAGCATTAGCTCAAACTGAGCTCAGGTTCGATTTATGCAGTCGCCTACTATCTGCATTCCCTTTGAGCTCATCTGTAGCAGCATCCGTTGCATTTTTCGTTGTCTCCGGTTTGGTGCTATCTGGATTCCTCTTGCCTTCGATGTTGCTGCGGGAACCGAAAGTGAAATCAGAGGAAGATACGACAGGTCAGTACTTCAAGTTTAACATGCTTACAGGCTGACAGACGAATGTAAACTTCTCAAGAGGGTTCATTACTGACCTTATTTCTACGCAAACCATCGGTATGGCTCGTGATCCTGCAATATTTACTCCGTTTTAACTTCTATCATGCAGCGACTTCCAGAAAAAGATGGTGAAAAAGAAGTTGAGCCCAATCCACACGCGAATCCCATTGAACCAGATATACGACGTCGAAGAAGACGCTCGTCTGTACGTACAGGCGACTGAAAGTATCAGCGTCACTTCACGGCCGGCCTGGTTTTGTCCTAATATTACAGTTGATTCTATTGCATGTTTTTTTTTTGGTGTCTAACGCTATGATGTCGTTAATTGAAAACTCTAACGTTGCTACGGCTATGCTTGATGTTGGCAGCGACCTCCCTAGTTTCCTACCGTATGACATACTTTACAGTACTTTACTGAGTTCACAGTCCATTGTGGTCCGCATACAAATTCAAAGCATTTAGTGCAGGCTCCTTGAGGTTACGATGATTGTAGCTGAGAATTGCAATCTAGAGCGAATAGATTGAGTGGGTATACTTAGCACTGAAAGAAAGGCTTCGCATACCCCAGCTGGTTCGAAGTTGAAGTGTGTGCCTGTTAATGTTTTTTGCGGACATGTTAGCATTTAATCAGGCGGACACGGCTCGTTATGGTTTACCAAGACACAGAGGAAACTGGACCCAACGCGAAATGAAAACTCTGCTGAAATGGCCATGGGCAACGATCAAGACGTCACGCTGGCCGATACCTTCTTCGAGATATTTCCTGTGAATCTCCTGCACCTTGTCGATGACGTAATCCACGCGCCGGCTCATTTCTTCCGCGCTTTCTCCTCCAGGGCACCTTTCAACCAATATACAATTAGATCTCAAATTTGGGTCCAGAAGCCAGGGCACGGAAATATACAGAATACGCACCCAGTCCGCCAGATGCTCCAGTATTTATCCTTGTCTTTGATCTCTTTTGGTGTAAGGCCTTCGTAGTCCCCATAATCCCACTCCCGAACCTCCTCGGATAATACATGGGGTGGAGGCTTTGGAACCCCAGCAAAGAGCAGATCGAAAGTGCGGCGAGCGCGCACGCGCGGGGATACATATGCATAGCATATCGTTGTTGGGTCGAGAAGCCCTAGAAAGAAGGCTATAGCCATGCACACATAGAATGAAGGTAGTATGTATGCATACTTCCTTCGCCGACGAGATGCGGGGCGCGTTCAATGATGATATTTTCGCCGTTCCGAGTGAGGGAAATATCTGACATTCCGGTCTGCGTGGACAAGCCAGGTGGGGTTCAGGCAAGCCTACCACAACCAACTATTAGAGCGTACTGACATGACGTCTAAAACATAGATCCGTAATCCGTTAGCATTATGTGTATCAGTAGAAGGAATACTCACCCATTGAGAGACCACTCTGTCTCGCCGTGTCTCATGAGGAACAGGCGGGGCATCGGCTTTGGGCTCGACATCTTGGTTGCTGGTTGACTACGAGGCGTGATTGGCTCTGTCTTTTTACTAATTCGGCCAAATGCATTCGTCACGTGTGATCGACTCGGTTAGTGCCGGCATGCGTGAGGCGCGCCGTGCAGCGATGCGCCCTCCGCAGGCAACGTTGGCGCACTATGTTCGACGATTGTGAGTCTACCAATAAGTATACTGATCCATGTATCCGAAGTAGTGCTCACTTCATAATCTCTAGTTGTCGAGCACGCCGGTGCTTCAGCGGTCCTACCTCAGAGCTCTCTCAACTTGCCAAAGCTCGACTATCAGGGTTTCGAGCCGTCTCCGTATGACAATGTGGACGAGCGCGAAGACATCGAAGGCCTAATTAACCCCGTATGATGTTTTATATCTGATTTAGTGTATCCCTCACAGTTTCTGCAGCTCGAAGGCGGTCAATATTCAAGTACCTCTATCCCTTCGACTCTTATATTCGAGCTCGGCAGGGTCCAGTTCGCGCCGCCAGCTCCTCTCGTCTCACTTGCGGTATCTTCAGATACTCTTGTCATGGGCCTCTCCAACAATCTCATCATTATGATTGAGCTTTCGAGACCCGAGCAGGTTGTCAAACTCCCCATCCTACGCAAGCCGAACGAAATGACACTATACAAGGTCTTTCTTGACCCCTCAGGCCGTCATCTCATCGTAACATCAACACAAGGGGAGAATTGGTATCTATTCCGTGGCTGGAAAAAGTTCAAGCAGCTCAAGAACTTCAAAATGGTTATTGAGAGCATTGCATGGAATAAAGCTGGCCTTCTTTCTTCGCCAAACTCGACGTCATCTAGAGAGTTCCTTGTCGGTGCAAGAAATGGTACTGTGCATGAGGCATTATTAGACGCGGAGGAAGACTTTTTCAAATCTCAGGAGCGTTATGTTTCACCTGTGTTTTCTTTGCTGGATCGACCACCGATCACTGGCTTGCAATTCCAGCTTATCCCTCCTCTCGAACCTAAGCAGGCTATTGTGGTAATTACCACTTCTTCACGAATATATCAACTCGCAGGAAGTTTAGATAAACGCTCGGAGGACGGAAACCGTTTCTTTACGTCGCTGTTCGCCAAATACCGCGATAACGCACCACCAAGTAAGGATCCTTGTTTTCTTTTGCTTTTGGATTATCTCGATCTTTGTGAACAGGGATAGTTGAACTTCCTGGGGATAATCGGTACTCTGAGTTGCACTTCTTCACGTCTGGAGCTGATCAAGCACAGTCATTACCAAAAACAATGGCCTGGATGACTGGTTAGTATTTATATTTTGCATCTGACTCTCAAAGGAAAGGCACTAAAGGCTGATATAGGTCAGGGAATATATCATGGAATGATGAACTTATCCTCAAACTCTGATAACTTTCTTGACTCCGCGCAGCTCCTTCCTTACCCTGCTTCCGATGTTCAGGTGGGCAGCCCGAAACGTGGGGCACAGTCCGCGATGAACCCAATATCAATCAGTTTGACTGAGTTTCACTTCGTTCTATTGTATAAGGATCGTGTTGTGGGTATCAACAACTTGAATGATGCTCTTGTATACGAAGAAGTTCTCCCTTTGGTAAACATTTTTGTCTGTTTCTCGTTGTTTATTCGTACTAAATGAATAAAGCAGAAACCGAACGAGGAGGTACGAGGGATGACTACAGATCCTGTTCGGAAGACTTATTGGGTGTATACCGATTCATCATTGTTTGAACTTAACATTGGAAATGAAGCGCGCGACGTCTGGCACGTATATCTGGAAAAGGGCATGTTCGATGTTGCACTCAGATACTCTAAAGTGATTCTACAGCCTTGAATATCTCGTATTGTCGTATCTAATACTAGTTCCCAGACAGCATCCCAGCGCAATCAGGTACTCATTGCTCATGCGGACCGTTTTTTCAAGGACGGCCGGTATATATCTTCGGCGCAGCGCTATGCTCAGTGTTCCGCCAGCTTTGAGGAGGTGACGCTCAAGTTTATTGACGCCGATGAGCGTGAAGCTTTAAGATACTACTTGGTAGCGAGGCTGGAGCGGACGAAAAAAAACAGTATGTGTGCATTTCTTTACTATCGACAAAAGCATTTGAGATTGATACGTGGATGCAGGATGTTACGCAGCGGATGATGCTTGCCACATGGCTTGTCGAAATATATCTCGCCAGGTGTAATGAACTTGAGGACGTTGCCGCTTCAGAATCTGTTTCACATGATGTGGAAGATTTGAGGACTCTCCGGACAGTCCTCGAAGAAGAGCTTAGGCAATTTATCGAGACTTACAAAGACAATTTGGATACGAATACTGTTTATGAACTCATCCAAAGTCACGGCCGATCTGATATCTATCTGCATTATGCAGCTGTAGTGGGTGAACTGGACCGCGTCGCTGAACATTGGATTTTGGAAGAGGAATGGATGAAGGCGATCGACGTCCTCAACCGCCAGACAGAACTCGAACTTTACTACCGATTTGCTCCCGTGCTCATGCGCCAGGCACCAAGGGAAACTGTCGATTGCTGGCTACGTCAACCAGCTCTTGATCCTCTTCGGCTCGTTCCCGCGCTACTTCGAACACAATCGCTCTCGCAAAACCTACCACGAGACCCACTTCAGCCAAACCATGCTATCCGATACCTCAATCATGTAGTTTTCTCGCAGGGGAACACATCATCGACAATACACAATTTACTCGTCACCTTCCATATCTCCTGTGCGGTCGGGGTGGATGAAGAGGCTCCCCTTCTGCGGTTCCTCGCCACTGCACCGGCCGACCCGCTCACTGGAAAACCGTATTACGACCTTGATTATGCTCTACGTCTGTGTATTCGTGCGAACAAAACACGTGCATGTGTTCAGATCTATTCAAAGATGGGTCTTTGGGAAAATAGCGTGGATCTAGCGCTCGAGAAGGGTGATCTCGAGCTCGCAAAAGTCAATGCGGATATGCCAGAGGACGATCAACAGCTGAGGAAAAAGTTGTGGTTAAAGATAGCCAAGTACGTCGTTCAGGACAAGAAGGATATCAAAAGGTTCGTCTTTTTTCCGTCTCTTGTCTATGTTCTTCTCACTTAAGGTTTTTTAGTGCCATGGTCTTCCTGAATAACACTGATCTCTTGAAAATTGAAGATATCTTGCCATTTTTTCCTGACTTTGTTGTCATTGACGATTTCAAGGAGGAAATTTGCACTGCTTTGGAGGGTTACTCAGCACATATCGACGCATTGAAGGCGGAAATGGACGACACTACAAGAAATGCGGAGGCTATCAAGGCTGATATTAACGCTCTTCGGAACCGATTTGTTGTCATAGACATTGCAGACCGATGCACGGAATGCCATTTTCCGTTGCTAGCACGGCAATTCTATGTATTTCCGTGTCAGCACACCTTCCACGTCGATTGCCTCATTGGCTTGGTTTGTCAGATTATTGTTAACCTCAAAGCAAACGTTGACTACTTTTAAATACAGGCCAAGGAATACCTTTCAGCGGCGGCTCTTCGCAGAATAGTGTCGCTGCAAAACGACCTGCTGAAAACTACTCAGCAGATACCAATAGATCGACTTTCCATTACTGCTCCTGCATCTGGACTATCCGGGAACCTAGGTGCTCGTTACTCAGGGCAACGAGCATTGTTATCCGCAAACTTCGCTGCACCCGTGCAGAACAGTGCGCGGGCAACAAATTCGCTCGGNAAAAAATATTCTCTCGGCTGGAGACAAGCTGCGAGATTTAATAGTACCTGAATCACTGGCATCAGTTGTATCTGCAGGGATGTGGTCGACAGGATTAGACCGCATGTGGGGTAGTGATGATAAAAGAGACAAGGACGATGTGACGCGGAAGATGGAGAAGGCGAGAGAGGAGTTGGATGAGCTGTTGGCCGGATCATGTCCCTTATGTGAGAGTGTGGTGGCTGGGCTGGACAAGCCATTCGTGAAAGATGGTGATGAGGATAATTCATGGCAGATATGATGGTTGTTGTGACGTTGCTATAGGTTTTTGATGCTGATGCGTAACTTATTCTTGCGAATAATGGTGTGCTCGGTGCAGAAGTGGGTTCAGTGATTGATTTTCTTCGTCCGCCCTTCTTTTCGCCTCAAGCGGGCTGCTTTCCTAGCACCCATCTACGAAGAGATGATAAGATATATTATATATTATATTTGTGATGAAATGAAAAATGAAAACAGGTGACTGCACCTTTGCCTTGTCCTCTTCTAGTCTTTGGCGCTCATCAGCGACCTTTTTTTCTCTCCAAGGTGATCATCCTGCGCCTCTTGGCCTCTGCCAGCTTCTCCTCTTTCAGCTCTGCCTCGAGCTTTTTCGTAGCAGCCTTCTTTTGCGTTTCCCTCATCCTGACCTCCCAATGTTTTGTTTTTACGCCATCCGAAAGATGAGAGCGTCTNAAAAAGTGGTATGCGATCTGATTTTGCCAGAGTACGCGAGCGAGATAAACTGACCTCGAGGCAGACTTGTGCGTCTTCCAAGGCTTTCCCGAGAGCTTACCATCTGTGGACGTTGCGAGGGGAATCATGGCTGGAGGTGAGGGGTGAGGCGAGGAGAGATAATTGGAGAAAATCGTGACGTGACTTGTGACTTGCATCACCCGCGCTTTCAGCCGCCAACTCGGGCTTTCTACAAGCACCCCTTTTCAAATGCTCGCCGCCATGTCTCGCGGTGACGACAAGCACGTCCGCGCCCTCCTCGATCAGCGCGCACAACGCGCAGACGTACCCCTCCCTCACACTCGCTTTTCTATCTTCTCAGACCGTTCGGACTCTCCTTCATTGTACAGCCACTTCGACAGCAACTATCGAAACACTCCTACCACGCCTGCACCCCGCTTTCCTAGATTTCACGACAAGAACGCTTACGACGACCGTCACGCCAAATACCCAATACTCTCCCCCGCGGAACGCCTTGCGGACCCAAATGCGTCTACGCTTGACTTCTCCGAGGATCCCTTCCCAGAGTCTGGCGAATTCATCGCAGAAGAGGAGGAGGAAATCGCAAGTGTGAACCCCGACGACGACGACGACCCAGAGACGCGTATGAGCCTCCTTGGTCCGAAAATGCGCGTCCACAGTCGCGCGCCGTGGGAAGAAGACGACAATAACCTCTCAAGTTCAGACGCAGACGACGGTGGCAATGACAGCTATTCTGTCTTCAGTGGCAAGAAATCCTCCCGCGCAGGTATACGCGGGCTTGGCTTTGGCGCAAAGTCTCCTGCACCTAGACCTAGCTTTGACTCGAGCACCACGTCCAGGGACAAACGTTTGTCTGAAACTACAACCAGCGTTGTTCCCAATAGTAATTCGCGAAGCGCAATTCAGTCAGTCATGATTTGATTGCTCGATGAAAACGTTTCGGCTGATTATCATCTTTCATCTCGCTTCGCAGTGCTCTCGCTCAAGCTTCCATGTCTACATCCTCGCTTTCTTTGGGACCCTCTTCCTCTTCAACTCGACTTTCCTCTAAGCTTTCTATCGGGCGCCTTTCGTCAAGCCGGGACCGGTCTATGTCCACAGCGTCAAACGCCTCTGAGAAAAGCTCTATGCCCGTGCCTTTACCTAGCCCACGTTCTGCAGCTTATTCCGAACGTTTTTCTGGACGCGATTCTCCTCTGCCTTTTGGTAGAGGTTCTGTTAGCCCCCATCGCTCAGAATTCTCAGCCTCCATCACAAGGACGCGTTCGCCTTCCTTGATATCGCAAGATGGGAACAGTAGCTCTGTACATTCGTACGCAAACTCCAATCTACTTTCTGTTTATCCACGCGGACTCTTCGTCGATCCTTCTGGGAAAGACAGCTCGCAGAAAGGCAGAGGCGGCCAGATATCAGGAAATGACTCGGTAGCGACCCTCGCTGCCTCTGAAGAAACTGTGACACTTTCGCATTCATCTTCCGCTGCTTCTGTTTCTATTGCATCCACGTCTGGTCTAGAGTCGACTACCCCTCCCACTTCTGCATTCTCACTCGTATCTATCGCATCTCAACCTGATCTATCAAAACAGGCGGAAGTCGAAACCGATACAGAAAGGGCAATGCATCAGAAGCGGCTCAGAAGAGAGACCAAATTGGGACCCATTAGTGTACCATCTATGGTGACCAATCATGATTTCGAGACCAGCAAACCCTACGCTCTGATAAGTCTCGAGCAAGCTCAAGCACGGATGAAAGAGCGTAATCGGAGTGTCACTACAGGGGGTATGCCTCTCCGGTCAAACAACGTGTCTGAGGACGGAGGCAAGAGCTTCATCTTGCGAACGAGAGCAAGGTCTAGCAGCGCAGCGGACAAAGTAACGCAGGATATGGTCCACATCCCCGCAGAGAACGCTAGGATCCACGGAGGAGATATTGCCTTCCCGACAGCAACCACCGCTAGCAAGCAGCCGGGCTCTGTTGGTCCGCCACCAGGAAAGGTGCTTCGACCTAGGAGGAGCGGCTTCATGAAACTCTTCAATGGAAGGGAGAAGGACAGAGTTCATGATCCTCAACCACCCCCTGTTCCGCCCATCGCAGACTCACATATTATGACACATTCGTCCGAGCAGCCGTATCAACAATCCGTTCCTCGACCACCGAAAACCTCAATGCACCGTGTGCCTGTTCCCATATTTAGCTCTTCAGTGAATCCATCCTCTCCGAATACTGGTGATGGGAAGGATGACTTACGATCGAAAAAGTCCGTACCCTCGTTATCTATCAAAGTGACCTCCCCATCTTCGGCGGCTGTTCACGCTCAAGAGACGGTGACTCGACGGTCAGATTCACCAAAGTCTTCTCTCAAGCCTCTGTCTCCTAAGATACCGACGAGTGCACCAGCTGGTACAACTCATTTTGCTGCACTTAAGCTACGCCCAGTATCTGGATTCTTTTCCAGTAACTTTTCGGAACATCTCATATGCGAAGACGCTAGTCCAAAGAGCCCAGGAAATATGGAAACGTCGTCTCTGATCTCGCCTATAACTGTCGCCTCTAGTGATTTAATTCCCTCGCCCGTTAACGCGGGTTTCAATATTGGAAATGTAGTCGATCCTATGTATTCATATGGTGCAGATCGACTCAACAATGGAGCTAGACCGGAGGATGAGGACCAGTCTGCCATTATTGCCGCACTGAAAGAACAAATCCGCACATCCCGCAAAGCATGGCAACGGCAGATTTGGGAGCTCGAGGGACAAGTCCGCGATCTTAGAGCAGAGATTGATGAAATGAAGTGCGGTGATGTATGCGAGGCTTGCGGTAGAGGTGCTGCGAAACTGGAAAGAAATGATTCCAGCACAGGCGTCATTCATCGCCCGAGGGCCAAAACTGGCTGCGGCGCTAGATTTGCTAGCGGTAATGACGTCTAAACTCGCCTGCTACGTCCTGGCATGTATTCTTCTTTTTTGTTTTACCTGTGATTGTGAGGTTTTTAGTTTCCAAGGCGCACTTTTTTTATCATTACATATATAATTTACTGGGTTTTATCTTCACATCTTCATTACCCCTCTAGTATTCTTGCATCTACAGCTACTTTAGATGCGACATCCTTTTCTATTTCCTCTTTCTTGTGTAGCATCGGATTATAAGTACTGTCACATTTCTATCTTGCTCACATCTTTATGAACGNTTTTTTTGTTTCTTTAGTTACCCCCTTTTATTCGATTTGTATGGCCTTGAGGGACGCTGAGAGGCTTTGTGCAATTTAATAGGTCTTATAGAATTGTTATAATTAATGAGCAGAAATTACAATTCGTCCTCCTCTGCACCTATAAGCCAACCAATGCCTCTTTGAAGTGCATGTCGCGCTTGCGATTGCACATCAGGACTGCCTTCTTGGCTATGATTTCGCTCCCCTGATGAATTTCCATGCATCGAGAAGGGTAGTGAAGCGGCCACCCGGCTGAAGGTATGCGATGCCAGAGCAGACGCACTGGGCAACGCTGGAGATGGCACGTGAAGGCCCTGAAGTCTTGAAGAAAGAGTGGACGTCCTTCCTCTTGCCTGCTTCGCGCCATTTTCGTTCCGAGACTGCCGTACAGAATTCCTCTCTTGTCGCCGTACGATGTCCTCCGTCTCGAGTTTTCTCCAGGATGTAAGAATGTCCACAATCTTATCGGAAGGACAAAGCTCCAGCGCCCTCCCAAGCAATGACATCTTGCGCGCGGTGTCTTTAGCTTCCGACTGCCTACCAAGCTGAAAGCACGCAACCCAGCAGACATCCACCGCCTCTCGCACCTGCGGGTTATCCGCGCCGAGCGGTGCCGTTTGACGGAGCTTTAATACGGCGTTAACCATGCGTTCGCTTGCCTCGAATGCGCGCAAGAAGTCTTCCGCCTGCAGGGCAGCATCTGCGATCATGGCGAGCGTCTTTACCTCCGCAAGCACGTCGTTTTGGAAACCAAGCTTGTGCGCAAGCTCCAGAATGACCTCGACGTGCTTATACGCACTTTCATTACTCGACAGGACGCCCGCTACAAGACTGAGCTTGTCCTTTGTTAATCGAATCTCAATGGGAAGAATAGGTACACCAGGTCGTGACGTTAGGTTGAAAGACGAGATGCGACTAGTGGCTTCTATAAACTTGCGTTCTTTTTCTACTGCAGGGGACTGGGGAGCAACCCCAAGGCTTTTACGCCTCATTAGCCTTCAAAAATGTTTAGCTAATCACGGACTTACCAGTCGTAGGCGAGCTTCATGTCTCCAGAATTGAATTTTCCGGAGCTAGCGTTATCGTAGAACTCGCGTGAGCAATCGAGGCATAACCTCTCGATTACATCCGTATCTAGCAATCGTTCACCTTGACGGGGCAGGATGACGTGCTTTGCAATCGTGAATTCTTCATAATAATCATTATTTTAGGAGACACTTTCATTCACCAAAACTCACTGCCTGTACTTAGGATACCTCTGAAAAAGATTTGCCGAATATCATCACCGGATAGGGCTCCGAAGGCAGTGTGTGTAAACTTTTCGTCGTGCCGTGTCAATTTAAGCATATCTTCTAGAAGAGAAAGCCAAATATCCTCGCTGTCAAGATCTCCCGAAGGTGCATTCACCTGGCGTGCCATTTTCATTGCCCATGCACGCTGCTGTGCTTCATCATATGTACTCTGAAGGAACCAACGTAATGGAACAGGAACACCCCATCGAGCAAGTATTTCACCGGATTCCAGATGCACGTCCAAAATATCCAGGGCATGTGAAAGAGATCGAGCAGGAAGCGGTTTAAAGAATACCAGCAGATCTGACGGGGAAGCAATAAGACGAGATGTTGATGGTGCCAAAAAAGCGCCTAGAGAGGCTACTGTCGTGTCGGCTTCATCATCATCGTCATCAGCCTCGAAGCTCCATGCTGGTAGACATTCGAATATCCGGCTCATGTTCGCCCAATCATCGAGACTGCTGCTTCCGTAAAGGCAAGCAAGAGCCAGACGTGCTAAGTCTTCGTCATCCGATATAAACCTCTGCGACGCCACTAATGTCGGTTTCGATGATTCGAAGATAGGCACGACCGTATCATGGTGCGCGTGGAGAATGTAGTCATACAAGAGACGTTTGAGTAATTCTGGATCTGGATTTCCTGCACGCTCGCATCTCGATTCGAGAACGAAAAGGTACGGCATGACCAGACGACGAATATCACTGACAATAGTTTCAGGAATACTATGCGCGAGGTACTGAAGGATGACGTCGTGTGGTTCGAGCGAAAGCCATTTAGACATGTTGACTGGTTCGATAAACTTTTCTGATCCTGGAGAGTCATAAACTAGGCGAGACAATAACGAAAGATCTTCGCCTAGTTCATCTAGACCGACGACCCCTTGAGATGCGCCATGCTGGACTAGACTGAGGGCCATGTCCACCATGCCAGTCGATGAAACAACAGCCTCAACCTTGTTTTTATACCAGGTTTGAACTTCATCTGAAGAGAGAAGCTCAAGGCCTGAAGAGTAAATTTGATTCTTGTCCGGTGCGATCAAGAACGGAAGACCCGTTTCAGAAAGAGCAGACTTGACAATGTTTGTCTCGGAAAAGTCATCCTCGACTCTCCAAGGGTTTCCTTTGTCGATTCTCTCCATCCCTATTTGCATATCATGAGCAGGTAGTAGGTCGCGGTAGGTAGAAGGATCAACAAATGACGGTATTCGGTCAATAATTTCAAAGCGATACGGAAAGATTTCCCCAAAATGTCGATTTCTTATGATTAGAAGAGCCTCGAGTTTCATCTGTGATGCTAGAGCTAGGGATATTAGTGTCATATCTTCGCTGAGGAAGACGGACAACGGCAGAGGAAGGGGTGCTGTACTGGGGCTTGGCTCGAGAGAGGATTCATCAGGATCAGCGTCTGCCCAAGGATCGTCTTCCCAGCCCTCTGCCGCATCATTCTCAAATCCATGAGAGATACGTTGTGTTAGAAGCCTCTCCTTTATTTCTTCGTAAGATCGAAGACGGTCTCGACGGTTGAGCAGCACAGTTCGCATCTGACACAACTGTGCGTCCGCAACGTGCGTAGAGAAATAAGTCGTAAGTCGACGCTCTGAGTCATTGGAGTTGGCAGAGCTTGATGTATGGCTGAGTAAAACTTCTTGTGCTCTTCGTATTGCAGAGTCGGTCCTCTGTATCCCTAAATCGAGGAGTGCACGTTGCACGTCGACGTCGTCGAGGACACGGTCAATACATGCGGCAGCAGTCCATAGATCATCTTGTAGGGGATATAGTAGCTGTTCTATATGCTCTTCTGTCAGGTCATTGTCGTCCAACGCTGTCCAGCGCGCGCAGAGCTCGGCGTCTGAAGCCATATAAGTTGATGTACGTAGGCTACTTGCTGGATGATTCTCGACCGACATGTTTACACCACGTGAAAGTCACGTGTGCAAGATCGACACGCGTGTCGTCAGTTCATATGAAGGTTTTATCAAGTACATCTAATCCTACAAATTCCTCTAGTCCACCGATGCGTCCACGGATCCATTTCTTTACTCCCTCTGTCTCTTTTCCAGCTATTCGAACAACGCACCCTCCCTCAATTCCGCTCATAGACCAGATTAGCTCCGCATGAGTCGTCAGTTGGTATATGGAGATTTCATGATATGAAGCGTACAGAGAATCAACAACTGTGCGTACTTTCGGACCACACAGAATGAGTGTCGCATAGCATGAGTATATGCCTATTCGATCCTTCAGCGCGCGTCGACCCCCATAATCTTCTTCCAGAAGAAGGACGTCTCTTGCTATCCGTTTCTTCCCCAGCCAGACCTCATTCACGCTGTAATACCTCGAAAACTGCCACTCCTCTCCTCTTGACATACGCCCCGACGTTACCCAATCAAGCAGAGCCGCTGAAGCTCCTTCTTCGAGATGAAAGGCTTGAATCTGATTATATGCGGCATCGGAAAAACATGTGACGGGGTCTGGCAAGAGCAGGAGCAGTCCATCCTTTTGCACATCGACATTTAATTTCTGGACAGTTGATAATCCAAACATGTCTTCTGTATCAGAAGCAGCCTTCGCAAGCCTTACGCCGGCTCGATGTTTGAACACTTTGGTCGAGCCCTGGGGTGCTAGGTATCAGAGCTTTCAGTGACTCAATTCGCTGTCGCACTCACTTGAGTAAGAAGCAAGAGTGCAGCTCCAGAAGCGACCTTAACATGGAGGTCGATGCGGTCGCCGCTGACGAGACCGCCTCCGTAAGTCAGAACATATGCAATTGCAACAGAGGGCTCTGAAACTCGAGGCGAAAGAAGTTTCAAGGGATAGCGGTACGATAATTCTGAGAAGATAGCCTGACAGCCATGCAACGCGAGCGAGATGCGACCAAAGCCTGCTATGTTGTCGACATCGTCGGCAGCAAGATCCATGAGAGCTTGTCAAGAATAACTCTGGGGTTAACACCGTGACGCGGCCGAGACGCGTGCTGCGAGTTTTTTTTTTTACTCTCTGAGTCGCCCGTCCTACTCCCTCTCGCCAATGTCGGACGCTGAGCACACATCTGTCCCATTGACTAGCGAGATCGAGCCTGAACACGAGGTTTCAGGCGCGGTGGAGGGGAAATTTGAAGATGTGACCGATACTCAACCCGAGTTTGAAGGTGATGTCGATACCGTCTCCAAGGCAAACGATGAAATCCATGCGTATGAGGAGCACGTACGCGACGTGACCCAGGAGAAGCCGTCCGAGCCGTCTCATGAAAACGAGGTGGCGCCTGCTGCGGGCACACCAGGCATGCCCCAGGAGGCTGGTGCTATTATACGTCAGAAGCCTGCCAGCGACACGGACAAGACACCCAAGAAGACAGCCGCAACTGCGAAAACATCGCTTGGAAGGACAGGTAAGTCTTCAACAGGCCCTACTCCACTGGTAAAAAAGGTGCGCTAGACATGCTGTCGCTTGTCTCGTTGTAATTTAGTTGAATGCATTTCTGTTATATTAGGTTATTAGCTCAGGTACTTTTGGTGCAGGATCCGTCAAACCCACGCCTCCAGTAGTAGCGAAGGCGGCCAGTACATCCACGACTGTTAAACTTTCCTCTGCGACAGCTGCACTTAAGAAATCTACGAGTGTTGCAGGCGCACCGGCTTCCCCCTCAGCGACGAAAACCTTAGCTTCAAAAACCACTACATCTTCCAGCAAGCCAGTTATGTCGACCACGTCTTCGAAGACTGGAACGTCGTCATCCTTCGCTTCGTCCACATCCACAGCAACACGTAGACCATCTGTGCCTCCAAAGCCTGCGCAGTCGGCCGCTATAAGACGTCAGACATCTCCCGATACAAACAAGATGGCGACTCGGACTGTCGTATCCCCTGCAGGTTCCACGGGGATGGCCAAGTCTACGAATTCTACTGCTGCCACTAATCGTCCTCGTGCTTCCGTTTCTGATGGGTTACCATTGAGACGCTCGTCGATGGGCCCGAAGCCTACCCCTCCTACGGCTACGAAACCAAATCTGACAGTAAGGAGAACGCAGGGCTCCGTCTCTTCTCTGAAGGGCATCAATGAGGACAATGCGGCGACCGAGGGATTGCAGAAGAAGGTTTACATCTTATTTGCTATTGTTATTTTACGAGAGTGTTTACATATCTGCTAGCTCTCAGATGCAGAGTCTTCGCTGAAAGCTCAAATGGAGCGGGTGAATTCTCTTAAAGGAGACTTGGAGTCAACTCGCAGCCAGCTGGATGCCGCGATTGCTTATGCAAAGTCGAAGCAGACTGTGTTAGATGAACTGCAGCTTACGAAGAATGACACCGAACAACAGCTCTTTGCTCAGAATAATATGGTCGAGGGCCTTCGTGCGGAGGTTGAGAAGGTTAATGTTGAACTTGAGGACATAAGGGGAAAGGTTCGTGGATTATATTAAATTACTTCCTTTGTCAGCCCCTAATGCTCAATTATTTCAGTTGGGTGCCGCGCAAATGAAGGCTGTATCTGGGTCTGAGCAGATCAGATTACTCGAGGATCAGCTCAAAGCTCTCGTCGATGACAACGACGCATCGAAGCAGGAAATCGAATACTTGAAGATTTCCGCTGCATCGGCGGCAGAGGCAACTGCCGCTGCCGCTGTAGAGCACGAAGCTTTAATTAAAGCTCGTGACGACCTTGACACCATCAAGGCCGAAGCCGAGGCTCTGCGTGCTGCCCACGAGAGTGTATCGAAGCAAGCATCGGACAAGTTGCAGGAACTGGAATTTGCTGCTTCTCACGCTAGTGAACTTGCCGCGCGGGTGGCGGAACTTAGTACCGAGAAGGAGGAGAATGCGAACCGAATTTCCGAGCTCGAAGTCGAAATCCTTGAATTGAAGGAGACGGCCGACAAGGCTGAGGATGAAGAGGGGCAGGCTTTGGCACGTATCAAGGCCCTGGAGGAGCAGATTGCGGCAGCGGCAGCGGCGTCAGAGCAGGCACTCATTGAAGCAAAGAAGGGAGATGAAGAGCATGAACGTGTGTTGAAAGATTCTCGTCGTCAGCATGACGAAGCCCTCAAAATAGCGGGTGATGAGCAGGACAAACTTTCTATAAAACTGAGAGAGCTTGAAGAAGAGCTTGCTGGTACTGTCGCTCGATACGAGCAAGCCCTTTTGGACGCAGAATTTGCTGAGCAGGCGCACGCGGAAAAGCTTGAGGAGATCAAGAAAATCCGTATAGAGAAGGCAAACGAGCTTTCGGCAGAAATCGAACGTCTTGTTACGCAGCTTGCAGTGAGTGATGATTTAACTGTCGCGTTTCTTTTCTCATCGCGCTTCATCTAATAGGGTCAAGAGGCTGAGTATACTGCTAAGGTGGATGCAGTCAAAGCGGAATACGACCAGCGTCTACAGGATGCCTTCCAGAGAGCCAAGGTCGGTGTCTTATGCCTCGCTTTCTTTGCATCTTGACTGATAGTAAATCTTAAGACTGAGGCGGGCGATGCTCATGCCCACGATCTGCATGACTTGCGTACGCAGTCGCGGGAGATGATTGAGCAGCTAAATGCTGGACATAAATCTTACATCGAGGAACTCAAGGCTGAACACGAAACAATCCTTGATTCTAAAACTAAAGCGCTGGAAAAAACCATCAGTACGCAGTCACTCGAGCTCAAGGTAACACAGGACGATCTCGCGAAGGCTAAAGTACGTCGTAATAATATGATCAACTCTGCTTATCCTAACCTCACGCAAGGCCACGCTCGCTGCTTCTGTTCCCGAAATGGCAGCATTGAAGAAGCAGATCGAAGAAGCAGAAAGGGCCGCCGCCGCAGTTGTCTCTTCCTCTTCTTCGGAGCACGCCTCGGAAGTGCTTCGCCTGACAAGGGAGCTTTCAGCTACAAACGATGAAGCGCTTGCTCTTAAGGAAGTATTGGGTGTTCAGAAGGATTCCATGTCGGAAATGTTCCGAAACCATTCAAGGGAGCTCGAAGTAGCAGCCAAGAATCGTGCTGAGGAGGTAACGAAACTCCGCTCTGAGCACGAGGGAGAGAAGAATACGCTTATAAATGAGAAATCCGTGCTAGCGGCGCGCGTCTCGGACCTCGAAGGGGAACTCGCGTCGCTACGGGCGACAATTGCTGCTCAGACCACAGCGCCAGTTCCAATCAAAGGAAACGGTGTCGTGACAGCTGGCTCAGCCTCTGCTTCGAAGGAAGAACTTCTGAAGCTCCACGAAGCTCACAACTTGAAGCTTCACGACCTGGAAGCACAGAATAAGAGGGCAGTTGAGGATATCCGAGGGGAACTGGACACTGCGTTCACTAAATCTAATGAGCTGCAAAATGAGGTCGATCGGAAATCGATGGAAATTACCTATCTTGAGTCGGAGGCGGAGGAAAAGGATGACGCGATCACCCGGTACGTGAAGATTCTGAAAGTTTTTTTTCAAGCCAAAGTCCCTAGGCTTCGTTTTTTGTTCCGTTTTTAAGACACTATTTCATCGTTGACGATGTTTAAATTATGGATTTCCGCATTGTTGTAATCACTATCATTCATTTTGCATATGTATTTCATCTCACATCCATTGACATTATTTCCATCACGTTTATTACATGTGCATACCAATCATTCCTGTCCTTTTTTAAAATATGTCTTCTATCTCTTCCTTTTGTTTATGCATCGTGCTTTCTCTTACGAATGCGTCACATTACTTCCTCCAGGTTGAAGGAGGACATCGCGCAGCTTTCCGAACAACTCGAAAAATTCAAGGTCACCGCTTAATCAAACTTATTTGCCACTAATCCGCACCTTAACCTCGTTGTTCAGCAATTCAACTTTTCGTAATATCCTTAGGTAAACCTTGGATCATGCACACCAACTCACGACTGGTCTCTATGTTCAGCACTCATATCCTCGTTGCTTCTTCATGTTATTCTTTCCCGGAGGAAAGTTACGTTTGCTCCATCGCATTTCATCGGAGGCCATGCATCATTATTCTCCTTGTCCTGTACGTTCCGGTTATACCTTTATGTAACGTTTGCTGATTACTCGTCCCGCGCCAGCCTCCTGTTAACTGTTAAGATATTACTTTGTTTAATTCCATTGCAATTTTCTTGTTATCAATACAGGCTGGACATTTGAATATCGTGATAGTGCTACTGGAACTATTTTGCATTAATGTCTCCTTATCCTTCGCCTGGCATCACTTGGAGTCAGGCTGAAGACATCGTAGAAAAACATACATTAAATATTGTCGATATCAATGTGTGTACTCCGAGTCGCCGTTCCGTCGACTCGGACGCGTCGCACGTGAAATTGACGGGCGGAAGTGGCGGAATTAAATGCTGCAGATTGAGTGAGAAAAAAGAATAATAAAAAAAGAGCTTTAACAGGTAAAAATGGTGGGAGGACGACCCTTCGAAATATGACTCGAAGACGATACTGCATTTACATTTTCCTCCCCCTTTGTCTCTGAGAATGACTTGGAGGTCTTTCAACTTCAAGCTAGTGGTACCCTGACTTTCCTTTACATAATCGCGGGCAGAGTGTGGGAACGCGTCTAGGACCCCAATGTATTTAGCAGTTGCCGAATAGCGCACCGCTCTTGTTTCTCTCTCTCTCTCTCTTTTCCCTCTCTCCTGTATCTAGTCATTCCCGTCACTTCAGCTCTTCAAACATGGCTCCCATCGCACGCGAACCTGGTCAAGGTATAAAGTGGTCGAATATCGCCGTTGGTGAGTTACACGCGCGTCCCTCTTACGCGCGCGGTGCGGGATGTTAATGGAACAATGTGTAGGCGCGATAATGAACATGGTACTGCATATTATCGTGTCTGCTCAAATATATATATATATATTGTACTGACTCTTTCTGCCTGAAAAAAAATTAGTTTGTGAGTCTGCTGCGCTGTCTATAAAGTTTCACCGTCATTCTCATTGATTCCTCGTGACACAGGAGGTGAGCTTGGTCGAATAGTCTTAAGAACGTGCTTTAACTCTCTGACTATGAATGGAAACGTAGGTCACGACACTGGGACAACCCCTAGAGGTCATAAAAACGCAGATGGCTGCAAACCGGAGTCAGACCATGCTTCAGGCACTTAGAACAGTATGGAGTCGAGGAGGCGCCGTTGGGTTCTATCAAGGTCTTATCCCTTGGGTATGGTATTTTTAACACCGTCAGCGTATCGCAGCTGACCGTTTGGATATAGGCATGGATCGAGGCGTCAACGAAGGGTGGCGTTCTGCTTTTCACCGCGTCAGAGGTCGAGAGGGCTACTATGACCTTGGGTGTAAGCCCCGCAGCTTCGGGTCTATTGGGAGGCATGGGCGGGGGTATTGCACAAGCTTACGCGACTATGGGTGAGTATTTAATCTCTTTTAACTCGGGATGCATTTTGAACATCTGGCAGGCTTTTGCACTTGTATGAAGACGGCCGAGATTACGCGCCACAAACAGGCAGCCTCGGGGATAAAGCCTCCGTCGACCTGGGCTGTTTTCGCTGACATCTACCGCAGAGAAGGTCTTGCGGGTATAAACAAGGGTGTTAATGCGGTAGCTGTACGCCAGTGCACCAACTGGGGTTCGCGGTGAGTGAACTTCGAAATAATCAGAAGAACTATCGCCGATGTTCTTGATAGCATGGGTTTTGCGCGCCTTGCTGAGTCTTCTATCCGGAGCATTCGTGGTGTGGATGAAAAGCAGAAGCTAGGTGCTCTCGATAAGATTCTAGCTTCATCTATTGGCGGTGCTTTAGCAACGTGGAATCAGCCTATTGAAGTTGTCCGAGTCGAGGTAAGTTGGTGCTACAGTTGTCACTGCATAGACTAACTTTTTTTTTTTTAAATATACAAATAGATGCAATCCATGTCAAAGAGCGTGTCTGCCAACCGACCTGCTAAACTAACGATCTTTAATACTCTTGGGTACATCTACAAGGAGAACGGAATAAAGGGCTTGTACCGTGGAGTCACCCCTCGTATCGGTCTTGGTATTTGGCAGACAGTCTGCATGGTCTCCTTCGCTGACTATGTCAAGGCTTGGTAAGTTGTTGGTTTTATCTATATAATTCTGTGCTGAATGTCGTCGGCAGGGTGAAAGGAGAGTAACCCGTATGCATATAATTATATATTTCTACTGTCGTCTGTGGAAGTGCATTAGACGTTATCTTAGGGTCTATTATTATTTTGCTTTCATCGACTGCTTTGATGACGTGGCATACTGAATTAATCTTCCTGCCGGGCATACAAGATAATAATCATTTCTAGTCTGGCCATCAATATGCATATGTGAAGACGTTCGTTTTTATTTTTATTTTTATTTTATTTTATTTTATTCTATTCTCGAACATTGTGTGACATACTTATGTGTCACACCCCGTCGGATCAGATCGGCAGAACGATCCCTCTCTATTTGCAGGTAGATTTGAAAGTCCGACATCATTACATCACCAACGCGGTGCTAGCGTGACAATCACGCTTTCCCTCCCAAAAGGGGATCCACCCCCATTCATCCCTCTATTACCGGGTATGCCCGGCAGTGCGCTATTCCTGGTCCTGGTAAATAGCAGCAACCGTTATAGCACCAACAGCGTTCGACCCACACTCCTCTACCATCAGCAGCGTCGAAGATGAGCCTCTCGAAATACACCTCTCGCTCGCTGCTGGCGGCGTACACCGCCCAGTTGACAGCGCACCCTTTGCGCACCAAGGCCATCACAGCGGGAACACTCTGCTTCGTACAGGAAGTACTCGCCTCCCACATTGCGAGGACACCTGTCCAGCGGCCCTCAAAGTCCGCGCCGCAAGCCGCACATGTACTAGCAAACGCGAAGATCGATGTGAAGGCGCTGAAGATGGCGTTGTATGGGTTCCTCGTGTCTGCCCCACTTGGACACTTGCTAGTCACCTTATTACAACGCGCGTTTGCAGGCAAAACGGGGGCACGTGCACGTATTGCGCAAATTTTAACCAGTAACCTGCTCCTTGCTCCCATCCAATCATCTGGTACGCTTTGGTGTCCACTGAGCTACATTACTCGTACTTACGGACGTTCCAGTATATCTTGCCTCGATGGCAGTCGTGAACGGTGCGAAATCAGTTGATGATGTTGTCCGCACCATCAAGTCTGGCTTCATGCCGATCATGCGTGTACGTTTACCTCGCTTATCAATCAGTTATCTAATTGTAATTTATCTCTTTGATAGATGACTTGGGTTACTTCGCCATTAGCTATGGTAGTCGCTCAAAAATTCATCCCTCAGGAGGTCAGCCCTCATTTCCACATATTCATTCATGGCAGTCCTTAGGTTTTTGTACAGCTTTGGGTCCCTTTCTTCAATCTTATCAACTTTGTCCTTGGGGTGAGCAACTAAATATCCGTGATTGTCTTGATAATTTTTAACAGCATCATACCGGTTCTAGTCATACTTCACTGTCCGTGTCAAGAAGGCGAGGCTTCAGGCAGAAAATGCCAAGAAAGCGAAGGACGAGGCCAAGGACGCTTAAATAACTGTTCACGTGTCTTTCTGTCTTTTTGGTTTATTCGTGTTTACGTCTACCTGTACCCAATGCTTTCTCCTTGGCACTCCATGCCTTGTCGTTTCCATTTCTGTTACCAAGTATCATCCTGCTAATTTCACAAATTTCTTAGTGGGGCATAATTCGTGACATATAATGACACTGAACGAGCGGCTCATATATGAAGGAGTAACAAGAAGTTGAGTTTAAGAGGAATTAAAACGAGAGTGAGCTGGTAAATTACGTGCGGGAGTCGCCTATATAGTGTACAGCATGTTTGTTGATAATCCGAATGCCACAGAAAGAAAGNAAAAAAATGAGAAGAAGTCGAAACTAACGAAGGGGAGCGTGTCGTAAGAAGTCAATGGGCCAGAAGTCATGCAGAGAAACAACAAAGGTAAAACAAGGAACGAAACTCAAGCAGAAAAGGAAACAGAAAGGAAAGAAAAACAAGTGGTTGCATATCAATACGGCCGAGTCGCAAGCGCACGGATTTCGTACAGATATGAGCGTGCTGGTTCAGCGTCTGAGGAGAACGAGTTACTGCGGCCTAATGTCCATCCCTTCATCTCCGCACGGTGTCGACTTTCGGCCGCATGACAAAGGTCAATGAAGTTATCTTCAACATCGAAGACCACTGATGCGCGTGACCCACGGTCACTGTCTGATTGCGACTGCGAACGCGTTCGTGAGTATGTGCTTGGCACGGGACTAGGCGTCCTCCGCGAACCATCAGAGTGTGCACCAGAGTCAGAGGATGACGCATTCCCAAGAAGGACCTGCTGACTTGCACGTATAGTGCCGCCTTTCGCCTCCCAGCCGCCATCCTCCTCATCATCAGCAAGATCCGCGAAAACATCCGGCTCTTCTTCCTCTGGGGGTAAAGTTGACATCCAACACATGCGCGTTGGGTCNAAAAATCATATTACCCACAACGCGAGAAGTCGCGCCGAAGTTGCCCGCAGGTGAACCAATAGAGGTACCGGTGAGATGTGTGATGAGCGCTGGGCGAGCAGAAGTACCCATCGCCGAGTCAAAGTCTCGCAATGCTTGATCGTTACCCTCCCAACGAAGGGTTTGTGGATTCCATCGCATATCACCCACCACTAGAACAGTCAGATACGATTTAATAAACAAAAACTGATAGTTCACTTACTTTTCGAAGCACCGACTNCCCCCCAAATTTCGTATAAGTGTTGGTTTGCGTCGGGTTGGGCCTGATGAGGACGAAGGCTTCCTCTTCTGAGGATTTTCGTTCTTAGATAGCCCTTCAAGTCGACTCTGCTTATACTTAAGCGAATTAGACACAGTGGTCGGTTGCATCGCAGTTTCTGCTGTAGGAAATCTTTTGTTAGTATATTGACAATGAACCTAAGAAAGACTGAAAACACACCTGCCACATCTCTTTTTCTTCGGATGGTACCCTTACTAGAATCTTTATCCATCTTCGGATAACTTCCTCCGGGAATCCGGTTTTGATTGCCCTTTGGATGTATTCTAAACTGTGCTTCCTTGTCTCTATCAGTTGGTAGATCTTCGAAGTCGTCTAACTCTGTTCCATCACCGAAAACCCGACGNTTTTGTACGTCGAATTGTCTTGACTGGCGCCGCTTGAGACAAACTAGTTCTTGATGAATGTCTACTGAGAGTACTGGACGTGACAGCCGAGTTTACTATTGTCGGAAGAGGCGGGGTAGGCGGAGGAAATACACCCGAGATGGGTGGTCGAGATCTAAGGCGTGACATTGAAGTAGGCATAGTCAGTCGCAAGGCAGCAGGATTCGACGAGGGCGTCGACGGTCTCGCAGGTGGCACTTGCATATCCATAGCATGCATCCTACTAGTAGAATTTGTATGTACACGAGCGCGTGAAGAAGCGGTCGCAGCAGAATATCCACGTGCTTGTTGAGCAGCACTTAATTCAGCAGTAGACGTTGACGCTTGCGCACTACTTGTCTCCAATAACGACGAAAGGGATGCTTTTCGGTTAAGCTTCCGAGAGTTTGGTGGAGAAGTTGACTTCAAAACGCCATGCGATTTCTGATTGCGAATAATTGCTTGCTTAGGTACAATATACGACGAAGGTGCCTGCATGATTTGCGCTGGAGGTAGCGCTTGAAAAGTTTGGACACGCCTGCTCGGTGCCGGACGTAGAGGCGGGGATAGTGAGGGACGTGAGCTTGGTTGGCTGGATGACCCTGCCTGCCCGATTGGTGTTTGGGGACGATCACCCTTCAAACGTGAAGGTGGTCTAAGCGCCGACGAAGTTCGGGCGGGCATACTGTTACTCCTTGCAGTCATCGTCCCGCTCCGTTTCGTTTGCTGTGTCTGAGCAAATTTACTCGGACTAAGATCATCATCGCTATTAATGACCAAACCAATTTCAAAATCATCTTCGGGATCTGGAGGTGCAACATTGACGACCTCCTCAACCTTCAGCACTTTCTTCTTCAGATCAAGAATTTTAGCCAAATGTTTACGTCCTTGTTCAGTCTCAAAGAGACCTATCGGAATGACAAGGCCATCCAAGTCATTTCCTTCCTCGTCATCGCAGTCATCGTCCGTCCCGGGCAATGAAGCAGATGTAGAATTGCTGGATGGGGAAGCAACCACATTAAATCCGAGAGTTGAATATGCATCGGACGAGGACGCAGACGATGATGTGTGGTCACGGTCACCCCATTCCAATGACGCCTTTGAGTTCCTGTGGTGGAGAGACAATGGTCGCAGGGATAATTGTGTAAGATCCAAGGGAAGGGCAAAGTCGGCCTCCATGTCATCATCGATAGAATCTCTGCCCTCTGATGCCTTGTTAAAGGCTGCAGGTAACGCAGAAATTTTTATAGTAGATATTCCCTCATCGTCGTCCCCACCGTCTGGAGATAGTGGCTCAGAAAAACAACTCAGTGGCGGGCGGATGGTGACCATGGCACCCTTCGCAAGCGAGCTGCGTCGGTGAGCAGCGTTCTCTCCTTCCGATTTTGCAAGATCCAGCTCTACGTCCCAATCTTCGTCTTCTTCCTTTTCCAATTCTGTTTCTTGAGGCGCAGGAATGACGTCGCCATCAGGGAGATCGAAATCACCATCTTCCCATTCTTCGCGAGCATGGGTGAGAGCGGGGATGGTGACCATCATCGTTATCGCAAACGACGAAGCCGAAGGAAACTGTACTTAACGGAAGTAACACTGAAACTGCCAGCGCAAGGCCAATGGATAGGACCAGACGATGATAGGAGTAGACTGGGATACGTGCCAGATGGAAATAGAGAACAAGTCAGAGAGGCAGGCAGCACATGGATAGAGGAGCGTCAAGCTGAGACTGAGAAATAGTAGAAGAATNAAAAAAGATTGAAGAAACTGAGCAATGGGCTACAGTAAATAACGATGGCAAGCTTCCTCAAGGCGGCGAGGATGTAGGTGATGGAATGTTTCGTTTGCACACACCGCAACAATACTAGTCACATGTCACAAACGCGTATGTAATACTTAATACTTAAACCGTACAATATAACGAGTCACTTTATTCTAAAAAGGCGCCTCAATTAATATTCCCGGCTGTCATATTCCAGTTCATCTTCGTTCTCGTCATCACCAGAATTCGTCACGTCTTCATTCTCCAGGTATTCATGCGACTCCAGAAATTCTCCTAACGACATACGCAATCGGAGATTTCGTTCAATCATTGTATCTGAAAGACCCATTAATTCCCGATTACTAAACACATGCCTCAGATCATCATCGAATGCAAGTAGATAAAGATCTGTGAAGTAAATATTAGGCACCATAACAACATAAACTAACAGCACTCACCTTTGACGAGGGGACATTCTCCAAGCGCTCTGAATAATACTGATTTTGCCCTCTTCAGATTTCCTGCTGCGATCTCAAACTTTACGAAAAGGTTCCATATAATTGCGCTTCCTTTCGTCCTACAACCATTAATGAGTATAATAATTTCTTTAGAGTAAAATTTTCCGAACCTGTCGCATGCAACCGCGGATTCAAGGCCAGACCTCACTCGTTCAACTTCTCCAAGCCAACGCCCTTCCTCCCAATTAGCAATCCATACCTCTGTGAGCCGTCTTGCAATACTCTTTTCTTGTAGCATTCCTCCAGTCTTCTCGCCCATGAGTGCTCTGACCCGTCCCCACACTCCCTCGCCCTTCTCGCATTCCAAAAACAAGCCGAGAACGACTGAATTGCTCGGATAAACTTCGAGGGCTTCGTGAACGAGTCCTCGCAGAAGAGCAGGAGATGCAGAATTGCGGAGCGTTACCGTGTGGTGATATATCATTAACAAGGAAGCTACTGTGAGCGACTCGTGCTCCAGTTCACCTCTCTCTTCCTTCCTTTGGAATCTCTTCACGATCGCAATCGCTGCTTCTATTGTTCCCGTGAGTAGTTCAAGGAGAAGTCGCAATTTGATCCAGTTTAGGCGGAGCCTCCACTTGGATGTGTTTTCTTGTTGACAGATTTCCTCTAGCCTCCGTTTTGCACGAAGAATGTGAACACCTGTTTGCTCTCCTGGTTGGCCTGCTCCGCGAAGTATCAATTCTAGCGCCACATCGTTTTGAGAAAGCAGCCATTCCAGCTCGACAGCGCCCCACCAAAGGCAGACGACACTATCCTCATTTCCTTGAGCGAGCGAATCAAGCCCGACTTTGTAGACCTTCCGTGCCTTGTCGTTCTTGCCATTCATGCGCTCCAAGTAGGCGTGAGCAGTCAACAGTTCTGGAGAGGAGCTGTTTACTGACAGTAGATTCTGGGAGCGCTTCAAAGCGCTATAATATAAAGTTTAAAAGATCGTTGAGACAATTTATAAAGTCGTGTAACATACCTCCGAGAGTCGGGCTTGGTCGCCTCGAATGCGAGACCGAGGATATCCCACTGCAAGTCTTCACTTTCTCGCCGAACCTGCTTGAAAATGTGCCTAGAAACAAATGACAGCTGTTATTTGCAAGCATGTATTCGTAATAAATCACTGACCCAATGGCACTGTGAACGCCGCCATCGGACTCGACGATCTTCCTTTTCTCCCACATTCTGTATCGCCCATCGATTGTCAACCCTTCCAGCGGCTCAAGAACCCCAAGACTCCACGCTTTGACTGCTTCAAAACTGGGTTTGTATATTTTTTCTCTGCCAATTGTGACTCCAACAAGGGAATCAGCAACATCTAAGTGAGCTGAATTCCGCTTTGGAAAAAGTTTCTCCAAAAATTCGGGCTGCATAAATGCTGTGTCCGCCCATCGGTCATCCGAAGCTGTGGAGGAGGATGACAGCGATGATGATAGGCCTGGAATGTGCAAGCCCATGAATGAAAGCCAAACTAAGCGAAATCTATCTCGCCCCTTTGCTGACTGTAGACTGAACAAAAAGGGACGGACATCAGTGAATAAAATTGTTGAATATGGATCATCCTCATCCATGTTAGAGGCCCTTGTCGGCATGAATAGACGTCTATCCAATCCCTTCTCCTGGCAATGCCATGTCTTGTATGAATCCGAGCTGTCACTTTCGCCAATTTTCACTGCCTCAGATGCTCCAACATCCCCATCACCATGCTTTGTCTCTGTAGTCAACTTCCATCCCTTCGCGAATGGTTCTCCTACTCTAGGTGCTTCATTTTCCCAGAACTCTTCTAGCAAATTGAGTTGATCCTCNAAACGTCACATCTTTCAAGTTTTTCGACATATTGAACGACCTGGCAGCCGCATTACAGTGAGTGACGCTTGTACTTACTTGAGAGAATGTAGCACATACATCTCTGCCTGCGCCTGAAACATCGCAAACCCGCGTTCGACATAACCTATAAAAGAATTATGAAGGAAAGAAGTGATAAGAAGATGCAAATAGAACAAACCAGCCTGCTGAAGAAAAATAGCAGTACGCCAGAAAATCCGCAGTCTCGCCAGCTCAACACAATCTCCTTTCAAGCCCCTGGCTACCAGTTCCAATGCTTTGCACGCATCTCGAAGGACATTGTTAAAATCAGCGCTCGACCTCATTCGCCAGTCAAGCCATTCAACACATATATCTGCAGACTCTGAGAGACGAAGAGCATCATCCCATTCAGAATTAAGCTTTCTCTCATTCCAGATATTCTCTCCCATCTTCAGATATTTCAGTCGGAGAAGTGAAGACAGAGCATTGTCTGGATGCTCAGATAGGGCACGAGATAGAATGGATACAGAAATTTCGGAATGAGCTTTCTCAGCATTTCTGCTTGTGGATGGAACACCATTGAGCGAATTTTCTACCAGACGCAGCCAGTCTGGGATGGAAGTTGGGTCTTCTCGTAGTTTTTGCTCTAGATCTCGAAGGGACTCTTCGCGAGCTGTCATAGGTGAGGACTCCGATTCATAGTCGGATGATTCATTACCGCTTGCTGATGACGATCCAGAATCTGAATTGTCTTCGTCCTCCCGAGTGATTGAGCGATAGGCTTGATATTTCCCTTCAACCTTACCCGAAGGTACTCTTACGAATCCATTCACTTCCTCGTATCTGAGCAACGTCCTAGCGGATGTTGTAAGCCGGCGCGTCTGACCAGCTAGTAGTGTGCGAGCACGAGAATCTGTAAGTTGAGGGGCCTGGCTGAATGTGTTTAGTGCTTCATATTCGTTCATATCAAGAATAGAGAATTCACTCTATTATGCCATCCTGACTCTCCGACTTCGGCCCCTTTTCCACCTCGATACAGGATAGATAACCTTGGGTCTAGTCCAAGAGCCTTTTTCCCGTCTTTGATTCAATTAGCGACAATGTAGATATTGAAGAGGGTACTCACGTGAGACAAGCCAGTACTTGGGTATGTCCCCTGTATGCAAGCCGCCGTAGGTGATGTTCAATGGATCTCCTTTTCCATCTTGGAAGAATACACGAGAATAAATGTCCGCTGTCTGAGTGTGCTTCGCGTCATGCTCGCGTTCATCGTCCATCTGCTTCGTCCGATGCCTTGAGGACTCGGAGCGTTCGTAATTCGCGTGTTTAGACGTCCCATCGCGATGTCTGTCCCTCTTCTTCCTGTATCCTTCTTTCTCGTGCCCAATTCTTATTTCATTATCTTTATTACAGTCACTGCCCCTTTCATTCCTTCTCTTCTTGTCCTTGTGCTTCGCATGTTTCAACGACTCGTGTTCACTGACGTGAGGCGACTGAGGACGTGAGCTCAGACTGGGCTTCACATCTGGGAAAGAGCTAAAAACAGGTGGAAAAGATGAAAATGATGGTGCTGTCATAATGCTAGGTAGATTGGCGGTCTTCCAAATTCTTGCAGAGCATAGACAACATGTACTTTCATTGCGACAAGTGAGCCGCGCCATAAGGTCATGTGATATCTATTTCTTAGTTCAGACATTAATATTGGTTTGACGTCGTCACGGCGATCACATTGCTCTGCAAAAAGCACCCACAAATCTCCAAGGCCAAGGCATTCCAAGCATACAAAGAGGCGACGTATCTCAAATCCAACTCACATGCGGCCGTTAACGGAAGAAGAAAGCAAAGCGGTTTTTACCAAGCTTGCTAATTACATCGTTTGTTCTCCAACTTCTCGTGACATTGTCGACTGAGTATTAAAGCCCAGAATCTGCAGGGAAAGAACCTCGTTCACCTCATAGATCGTCCAGATGAGCCGTACTGCTTTCGCTTGCACAGGGATCGGGTTTTCTATGTCTCGGAGTCTTCTATGAAGCTCGGCATATCAGTCGCGCGGCCGAACCTGGTCAGTTTGGGGACGTGCTTTGGAAAGTTCAGCAAGAGCGGCAAGTTCAAGCTACACATCACTAGCTTGGACTACCTTGCGAAGTATGCTAAATTTAAGGTGCTTATTTTCGCTGACTCTTCCGCTTTGGCTCTCTGAGCATGCGCAACGCAGGTTTGGATCAAGCCCAATGGTGAAATGCCATTCCTGTACGGGAACCACGTCGTAAAAGCACATTTAGGGCGAATAACAGAGGACACGCCTGAACATCAGGGCGTTGTAATTTTGAGCATGAACGAAACACCTCTCGTACGTCTGCAAGCCCTTTGTCTTTTGTGATTCTGTAATGATAGCCAACCAGGGTTTTGGAGTCACTGCACGTTCGACAATCGATACACGGAAACTGGATCCAACAGCGATCATTGTGTTTCATCAGGCGTAAGTCTCAGAATGCTGGTGTGGATCTCTATCTACTGACGCTGTGTCTGAAAGCGATGTCGGAGAGTATCTCCGAGATGAAGTATGTTTCAGAGCGTCTATCAACTATTTTGGTTTTCTGACTTCATTTGTCTTAAAGGATACGCTCTTCTGAGGGGTCTAGATGCCCTTATAGAAGATACCAAGAGGACTCGTCTGTCTTTTTGGGTCTCTGATTTTAACTCTCAATTTCCTGGTCATTTCAGATATTTTGAAGGGCACGTATATGGAAAAAGTAGTATATTGTGATGCAACGTGTAATACATATGATTTAATGCACTGTAATAACCGTCTATACACTAGAAAGTGAATGAAAGACACCCTCAAGAAGCCGGACTAGCAATAAATCGGCGAAATCTTGGAACGTGGGGGTAGTAGAATCAGTTTGACGGCCCTGGTCCAGGGCTTCAACTCAGAAGTTTGTCGCTTTCCAGAAGAACATCTGGACATTGATACGATGTTTTTTCGGCCACTGATACGTGGATAAGGGAGAGGGGAGATCTGGGCATCGTCGGAGAAGAAATGCTTTTCCATCGCGGTACCGCACGCTGAGCTCCTCATAATTCATCTCAAGCTGGCCAGACGTTGGGTAATGTCAGAAGCATGCCTCCTGCTTGATGTCGCCGCTAAACGTGGTCTTGTCTCTGCCAAAAGCTGCTTGATATTCAGTACGCAGCGGATGGAAGACGACACCTTCAGTTCTATCTTTTGCCTTCAGACAATTGCTTTATCTGAGAGGTAGGCAAGCCGAACGTTACACAGCACCCCAGGAATGAAATCCGTGAAATCCGATTATCCGAATAAAAGCAGAAACATCTATAATCCATTGTATTCGAGAGATCTTCGAACCTTCAAGAACCTTCGCGGCCTCCAGTCAGGTATAGCAGTCTGTTAGGTCGAGTCTAGAGGGGTCGAGGTCAACGGAAAGGTGAGAATTGGGGGGGGGGGGCATGTCGCTTGTGTCGCTTGACTTGAATCGGGCTCTTTGTTTCGGCGAAACGCAAGTGTTGAAAAACCGTAATCCGCAATCAAGGTCCGACAGCGCGGCGTGCGGAATATCTGCACTTCATTGCTCCCCATTGCTCCCCATAAAAGACTAGGAAACGCAAGCTATTCAGTATCGAGGTCAGTCAAACGAGGGTCCTCTGACAAGATTGCTTAGGCTCCTGTGGCATGCTTCTGCCATCGCACACGTTTCCGAGTCGTCCGCCTGTCTGTTCAAAAATGACTACAGTGCGCACTCCACATTCTTGCTTGACATCCATGCTCTCATGGATATATTCATCTTGCAGCTTCCACAAGTATTATTATGGCAAAAATTCAGTTCGACGGTTTTCCTGCTGTTGACTGCTGATCAACTTTTGCCCCGTGTTGAAGCTCTCTCAGAGATATGTTCGGTGCTATTGGCCAGGCTATTGTGTTTTTATAGAGAGCTTACCATGGGAGTGGAAGAATCGGCAATTAATTAGCTCACACCCATAAAACCGATGTCTCTGCCATTTGATTCTTAAAAGTTCTGCAATTTAGAAATTAACATGCCCGAGGATATCATCAATTTATAGGTCAGACTCACTCACCATTCACTAAAGTGTGATTGCGCGGTGTTGCGACATATAGCGCGCAGCATTGTACATGTACAAGTCATTTTCTGCTCGCCTGCGATAGGCTGCCAGTGAGCGTTTGCATCGCATTTTTTGCGTATCATATTCCATTGTGGCAATTTTCTTCTAGCGAAATTATATTACAGTGAACATAACATCATTCGGACTGCTTACATTTCTTTGCATATATGAAAGCTATGGATTTCGATGGTACGCGGCTTCAATTGAGCATAGACAAGCTCTTTTTGCGTGCCATATTCCCGAATCAAGACGTAGGTGAATCACTTTGAGGGAAGATTGCTGTTCATCTCTTCATATTCCTGCTGATTCTGAAAACAAATCTAGAGCGTGAAAAGAATCAGCTCAAAAACCAAAACATTCGTCCGTCCGCACCGTCCAAACACGATCGACCCTAGCCAGGTGTCCTTACCATNCACCCGGTGGAACATGCTACACATATCTGTAAATCATTATTTACAATCAAGCGAGAGACTTGTACGTGCCGAGGAATCTTCACTAAGGGCACTCCGAGTTCTGATAATATGTCGGAGAATGAAGGTGAGAGGTTTTGAGGAGGCTGCCCGAACGTCTATTCATCCTGATGTTGATCTCAGAAGCAGGTTCACAAAGCAAATATACAAGCTCACAGCAAACATATAACTCGATTCCCTTGCCAAGACCAGATACCGCTTACGAGCCAATTACTAGCATTGCAATATTTGCAGCAACCAGTAATTCCGTACGTTCAACGAGCCCTAGAGTCGTCTTGAACATGCTCAACGGATGTCGAGGCTGTGGGTGTGCCGCGAGACGCGCTGGTGAAAAGTGTATACCTTCTCTCTTCGCGTAAGCGATGCTAGCTTTCATTGCTACTATTCCTTCCGTTCTGTCTTCTCGGGCATCCGACATTACCTTTCATTGTTCAAGCAAAACGTTTATGGCTTGGAGACGAAGAGATGAAGTAAAGGGCGTAAGTCAAGGACCATGGAGATATCAGACTTCGCAATGGGGAACTTGAGGCGTACGTAACGTGCGTGATACCTTCATGATTCCATGGCTCTCAGCCCTAGTGCATAAACGAGGTATGCGTGACCCGATACTGCGATTTCTTTACTTCAAAATCAACTAACTTTCCCATTGTATACGTTACTTCAGAAAGCAGCAAGCTGGAGGAATATAGGAATATTTACATATTTCTAAAGAACATCGAAGGACTTTCCTGTGTATTTTGCGACCCAGAATACTAATATCTTATATCTAGTGAGTGAGAAAGGGATCGAGTGGCTGTGCATAGTGATCGACAGGCTATATTTGAGGCAACATTCACTGGCAATATTCAATATTCAATATTCAATATTCAATATTCAATATTAGGCTCAGCTTCAGCCGGTGCTGCCAGCGCTGCGCCATCGTCCACGACTCAAACGCAGACCCACGGTTGTCCTGTCGTCGGAATATACAGCCCCTTTAAGTGCGGAACTCTTTTCCGACCGTGACAATCCTCTTATCAACGTGACGGTGCCAGTGGTGTAAAATAGTATACGGCGCTTCGCTGCCACTGACAGCCACCATTCTTCATCACGACGTGCACAATGACTCTTGTCGAGTCTAATGACCAGAAGTCGATTGCACTCGACGATGTCAAACGCTCCGGTAGCTCCGCTACGGTCGATCTCAGCGATCCGGACCGTGACTTTGACGCACTGGCAACATCTTCTGTGATTGAAAGTAAACTTATGCGAAAAATTGATCTCTATATAATCCCGTGGCTTGCACTCTTATATCTTCTCAACTTTTTGGACCGCTCTAACATTGGAAATGCTAAGGTAACGAAGCTAATGATAACGCCTATCATAGTCTTACTGGGGGCTGATATATACTTTTACTTTTACTCTTTCGCGGATAGCTCTACAACATCGAAAAAGACCTGCACATCACCGATTCTCAGTATCTCATAGCACTCACGTGTTTCTTTTTTCCTTACGCTCTTTTTGATGTCTGTAAGACTCTAGATTACTACAGAGACTCGTCTTAACCGCTGACTACAAGATGCCGAGCAATGTCCTATTGAAAAGGCTAAGGCCTTCAAGATGGCTTTCGTTCCTCATACTCATGTGGGGCATCGTCATGGTATGTTTTGGAGTATATATCACTTGAAGTCTGTCTAACATTGTGCGAAAGACGCTTCACGGCGTAGTCAAAGATTATGGAGGACTCGTCAGTGAGTATTTCATAATACTTATTTCTAGATAAATGTCAAGTCACTGACTGCGATGAAGCTGTGAGAATTCTTTTGGGTCTATTTGAATCAGGACTATACCCGGGTATCGCCTTCTACATGTCATGGTGAGCTATACTCAACATCATTGGGGAAAAACTTTGACAAGCTTTTGCACTGTAACTTAAAGCTGGTACAAGCGGTCGGAACTTGGTTCACGCATCGCGCTGTTCTTTACATCTGCTACCGTTGCTGGCGCTTTCGGTCCGCTCGTCACCTTCCATCCATACCAACTCATAATCATATGACAATTCACAGGTGGTCTTCTCGCGGCAGCCATCGAAAATATGGATGGTATCGGTGGTAAACCTGGTTGGGCATGGATTTTCATCATTGAAGGTCTCTTTACGGTAGTGATTGCGATCGCCTCTTTCTGGGTCGTCCAAGACTTCCCGGAGACTGCTAAATTTCTGACGGAGGAAGAAAGTAAGAGCCCACATCCATCCTTTTTAATGATTTTAATCATCAAGGCCCTTTATTACTTTGTATTCAGGGGCCTTTGTCATTAATCGTCTCCAATCAGACCAACAACACAGCGCCGGAGGTGAAGTATTTCAGATGAAGTATGTTTGGCAGTGTTTACGCGACAAGAAAACATATATTGCAAGTGCGTTACTCTATATGAACTTTACATACACAGAACTTATAGTTAAGCAGTGGGAATCTATATGGGATTGTTGGTTCAACTCTTCTCTGAAGCGATTTCGACCTGACTTGGAGCTTTCTCCCTAGCGATGGTCCTCTGTTCGCATTTTCTATGTTTCTGCCGACTATTATCAATGAGGCAGACTTTGTTTTTCTTTTGTCCACCGCAAATACCGTTGCTTACCACCCCCTTTCTCTTTCCAGCTTGGTAGACACTCTCCCAATCTGTAATGCTTTCGAGACTTACTTAGCCTATTCAACTCTTCGGGTCCACCTTTCAGGCTTCCAAGCTACTGCGGCAAACTTACTATCTGTCCCGGTCTACGCGTGGGCCTGTCTTGTGACTTGCGGTGTTGGAATCCTCGGCGATAGAATTAAACATAAGACATACATTAATATGTTGGTGTTTCTCGTCCTCATTTTGATACTTTTGCATGCAAAACTAACATGCTTGAATTTCACACAGCGGACTCTTTGCAGGCGGTATGTTGCGTCCAACTGAAGGAAAATTCACTAGGACACTTACTTCTGTGCTTGAAAAAAAAAGGCTTGGTAGGATATATCATCCTCATCGCATCAAGAAACGCGGCGTTGTCCTATTTTGCATGCTTCTTGGGGGCTTCGTGAGTTGAAAAATCTCGCTCACCAAACGATATATCTCATGGATCATCATTCTTTTCTCATATAGCGGAATCTATCCCTTGATTCGTATGTCTAACCCGTTTACTGCAGTTGATCATAGCTACTGAATGCAATTTTATAGCTAACTCCGTGTAAGAGATTAATTTCATTCTAAACTAATTGATATCGCTGAACAGTCTATTAACAAGTGCCTGGGTGTCGGCCAACACCGAAGGTTCGTACAAGAGAAGCGCTGTTCTCGGAATGGCAATTGGCTGGTGCGTTATTGATTTAAATACTACCCTTTCTCCTTTTGCTCACAGATATCTTGACAAAGGGGAAACTTAAATGGAGCTGTGACTTCCAATGTCGTGAGCAGTCAATCACAGCCATCCTTATTCTGTTCTTTCCCACTGATGTTCACATTTAACCGTCTATCCCACCGTCTATTTCTCCAGTACCGTGCAAGGGATAAGCCTTGGTATTCGCTTGGGCACGGCATTGTGCTCGCGTACATTTGTATCGGCCTCTCATGCTCACTCCTCTTGCGTATCGTCCTCAAGGCCGAGAATGGACGCCGTGAGCGGGGCGAGCGCGACGAAGTCATCGGCATGCCGGGCTCGGCTCTGAACACGAAGGATGGCGCGAGGGTATATGAGAGCGTGGAGGCGGCGAGAATTGATAAGGGTGACGACTGGAGTGGTTTCAGATACACGCTGTAGCACCGAAGACCTTACGAGAATAATGCCCTCTTGTATTCACGCTTCCCGCAGCAATTCATCATCTTACAGTCTTCTTAGAGCCCCATTGAATCATCACATGCACTTATAAGGCTCTACGCAAGTATTAGTGTCGCTTCCGAAGTACGCATGTGCGTATTGTGTGTGAATCGTTTATTAAATCTAGGAATATAAGATTTAAATAGACTTTAAGGTTTGTAGTCGGACATTGCAGTCGTTAATGGCGAGGGTACGTCCTCGAGCGGGGGTGGCGCGCTTACTTCTCCCTTCTTCTTGCTCCCGTGCATGTCTAACCACTTGTCCATGTCGTCGGCTCTGTTAATGAAGGGACGCTTACCAAGGAGATGAATCATATCTTCTCGGGTAATGATCTCCTTTTTCAGCAGCAGTTGCGCGACCTTCTCAACATCGGCGCGGTGCTTTGTTAGGAGGTCTCTTGTGCGTTCATAAGCATTTCTNAAAAAAAAACAAAGATGTAAATAAACATCATGCTCTTAATCAAAGCGTAGAAAACGTGGAACGTACAATATCATTTTGCGCACTTCACCGTCAAGCATCTCGCCAGTCTTCTCGCTGAAAGGTTTCTGCCAGTTCTCCTTGCGGCTTTCGCTGCCGCCATAGCTGACAGGACCAATGACATTGTTCATGCCATAGTTTGCGCAAGCTTCAAATGCCATACGAGTAATCTTTTGGAGGTCATCCTGAGCGCCAGTGGTAATGTTCTCTATGCCGAAGAAAATCTCTTCAGAAACGCGTCCACCCAGTGTCATGCATATCCGATCTGTCATTTGCGGCGTTGAAAGTAAGTACCGATCAGGAGGAAGATACTAGAATTGATTAATTTTTGGTGAATGAAGCTTGAGTCCGAGGGTATGTGACAAACGTACTTGAGCGTAACCCAACGCACCGACTCCGCGAGGGATGATGCTAACTTTTAGCAGAGGATCGGCATGTTCTAAAAACCAACCACAAACAGCATGGCCTGCTTCATGGTATGCAACAGTTTTCTTTTCCTCTTTGCTCAATACGCGACTCTTGCGTTCGAGGCCAGCGATAACACGCTCAATTGCGCTTTCGAAGTCTGATTCCTCGACGTACTCATGCTTCTTACGCGCGGCATGTAAAGCGGCCTCGTTTGATACATTTGCAATGTCCGCACCAGAGAAGCCTGGTGTAAGCACCGCGAGCTTCTGTGCGAGGTCCGAAAGCGCAGGGAGGTCGGCAGAGAGGCGTAAAGGTCCGAGGTGCACCATGAAAATACCCTTACGGCCGGAGACATCTGGTCGGTCGATGGCAATGTGACGGTCGAAACGGCCAGGACGCAATAGCGCAGGATCAAGGACGTCTGGCCTATTAGTGCCAGCAAGTACAACAACATGTTCACGGGTGCCGAAACCATCCATCTCAACGAGCAACTGGTTCAAGGTTGACTCGCGCTCGTCATTACCACCAAAGCTGCCTCCTTTACCGCGCTTCTTGCCGATCGCGTCAATCTCATCAACAAAAATGATGCAAGGCGAATTCTTCTTTGCGGATGCAAAGAGATCACGAACTCGAGAAGGACCTACACCAACAAACATCTCGACGAACTCAGAGCCGGAGACTGAAAGGAAAGGTACGTTTGCTTCGCCTGCAGTGGCCTTAGCTAGCAATGTTTTACCAGTACCAGGTGGACCTGACAGAATAGCTCCTCGAGGTATCTTCGCGCCAAGCTTCTCATAACGGGCAGGCTCTTTGAGGAATTGCACAAATTCCATGACCTCCTCCTTTGCTTCGTCCATGCCAGCAACATCAGCAAATTTGACCTTAACGTCCGTCTCTTTGTTGAATAGCTTCGCTCGACTCCGCCCCATGCCAAAGATACCACCAGAGCTGCTGCTAGACCCCCCCTGCTCGACGCGACATCCAGTAAATGACACCAACGAGTAACATCGTTGGCGCGAAATGGAGAAGAGTGCTGAGGGCCGAGATTTCATCATGATAGGCGACGGGAACACGTTCGTGACTGGGTATGCCGGACTCCTTTTGTGCCTCTTCCAGTTTACGTTCAAAGGCTTCGACACTACCTATTGAAAAATAGTATTCCCCGGGAACGGAAGCGCCAGGAGGAAATGTACCAATTGCATTCGAGCGAAGCTTTATGCGCACTTTGTTACGATTGACAACGGTGAGTTTCTCGACAAGACCCTTGTCAAGAAAAGCCGTCCGGAAGTCTTGCCAAGTGATTTCCCTCGACATGCCGGATCCCGAGTTGGACACTGCCCAAAGCGCACCTACAACTGAAACCAGCAAAACCAACTGATTTATGTTGTTTTGGGGTGGTGGGGGCGGCTGCTGCTTTTTCTGCCCGTCACTACGACCAGAACCGTTATCCTGCTGGAACTTCGAACGCTCCTCATCTAGCTCCTTCATCTGCTTCTTCAGCTGCTGAAAGAAGCCCTCAAGAGGAGCAGGGAAGCCATTCTGGGCTTTGTTGTCGTTTTTCTGCTCGGACGGGGCATCGTGTTCGCGCTGCTTCCCTTTGTCATCCTGTTTAGAGTCCTTCTTGGGCGGTTCAGAGGGCGTTGCGAAGCCTCTTTTCCATAGGAGACGGGAGCTGGATAGAGGGGTGAGGCGGATAGCAAGACGAGAGGCGTGTAGCGAGCGAGGGAGCATTGTGGAGAGAGAAAGAGAGCGGAACGTCGCAGCGTCGGCGGCGATGGTCGACGGGAACGACGGCGGCGGACGGGTGACGCATCCTCGGCAAAGAGTCACGTGTGATAGTTATGACCAATAATTCGAATAATTACATACGCGTGTTTGCTTACGCTTACGTACGTAGCCACAGCGGCTATGGTATGGCAACCTCGCTGCTATGGGACAATCAATATTGGAACATATATATATTATTATTTATTTTATTATCATTTATTCCTGCGGCTGTCACAGTCTCACAGATTCCTGAGACCTCCAGGCCGATTGGGGATGAGATGAGACAAGGGACCCTGTCCGCAA